>APFE031170065.1:0-11145 GCA_000404065.3 Pinus taeda
GAAGATATCATCCATAACTTTCTGGAATTTGGAAGGAGCTTTTTTGAGTCCAAAGGGCATAACATTCCACTCATAATGTCCTGCAGGGACACTGAAAGCAGTTTTGAATTTATCTTCCTCATAAATAGCAACCTGCCAAAATCCAGCTTTTAAATCAAACTTGGAAAATATCTTTGCTCCTGCAATTCTTCTGATTAAGTCTCCTTTATGTGGGATAGGATATGTGTCATCTGCTAAGACTGAGTTTAGAGGCTTGTAGTTTATGACAAGTCTAGGAATGCCTCTAATCTGTTCTGCTCTTTTGTTCACATAGAATCCATAGCAGTTCCAAGGACTATTGGATTCTCTGATCAACCCTCTGTTAAGCAGTTGTTGGATCTCCTGTTGACACAATGTCCTATATTCTTTGCTCATTGGGATTGCTCTGCTTTTACAGGGCTTACCTTTGTATCCTTCTTTGTATGGCAATCTGATTGTATGTTGCTTCCTATGCCAGAAAGCATTCGGTTCTTCTGAACAACACTTCTTTGCCAGTTTTTCTTTAAGTTCTAGAATCCTGTTCTTTATTTGTGGCTGTTTCAGCTGGTCTTCAATTCTCAGCTGGCTCTTCAAATCCTTAAGATCAGTTAACAAGGATTCTGCCTTGTCCAATTTGTGCATGGCTTGGACCATGGTGGAGACTCGAGGAGTAGAAACATATGGGAGCTCAATTCTTTTTCTTGTACCCCTGGATGTGGGTACGGAGATGAAATAACCAGATTTATTTCCCTTCACTCTTGTAGAACCGTGTGGTTCTACTGCAGCTAAAAAGACATTACCTAATATGCAATCAACAGGTATGTCTGCTATAGCAAATTTCATGTACACACAATGAGTATCAAAGCATAAAGAAGCTCTAGGGATTTCATATTTGAGCTTTTTGTTCCCTAATCCAACCACTTCTCTTTCTGCAGAAACCCAAAATTTTGCTGGGATGTTTTTAATATTCATAATGTTAATATCAGCACCAGAGTCCAGCAGTGCAGTCATAAAATATACCTGGTCTTGGATGCAGACTTTTACCTTTACATGATGTTGTTGGTATGTAATGGTGAATAATCGCATATCCTGAAAACCAAAATGTGGATCTGGTCTTCCCTCTGCAATTTCAATCTCATTGTGCTTTGAATCCCACTCTTCTTCTTCTTCTTCTGTTTTGATCCTTTTTCCTTTCTGTAATTCTGCTATTTGTGCTTTAATAGCAGTGATTTCTGATTTAAGCTGGTGGATTTCTCCACTCACTTCACCTAATGTCAGGGATCTTATTTTCCCTGGCTTTTGATGATGCCTTTGGAAAGACTTGGTATTTCTTTCGTATGAAGCATCAACAAATATTGGCTTCTTACCTGTATCTCTTGAAGCTTTGGATTTGAGCTGATCTGTAAAAGCTTCAATCAAACGATCTTTCATTGGCCCTTCTTCCATACTCCTGATCTGGGCTAAGATTTTCATCTCAGCTTCTTCTTCAGTGGATGCCATAAGGACCTTTTCTTTGACAGGCCTTGTCCTTTGTTCATCTTCGTTGGAGCTGTCAAACACTTCAGAATCATTGTAAAAAATATGGCATGCACATTCATCAGAATCTGTACAAGAACATTCTGATGTTTCTGAATCACTATATTGTCCTATATTTACTTGAACTTCATCCTCTGTACTACTAAAAGAATCCAGAGATGAATCTTCTACCTGATGCTGTGCTGCAATATGGAAATTTGGACAGTGTTCTGTGGGATGTAGTTTTGACTTACATCTAAGACAGGAGAATGAACTAGCATGTTCCTTTTTAACTTGCTTAGCTTTCTTGGCATATTCAGCTGTCTTTTTCCCTCTTTCTAATTTGGATTCTTCACCCTGAGGACATCTTGAAGCAGTGTGTCCTGTCTGTCCACAAATCCAACATGTTATTTTGTTCCATTTTTCTTGTTTGGACGAATGTAGATGAATATCAGAGGGATTATAATAATGAGTCTTTGGAATGTACCGATAATAGCCTTTCCTTTTTGGGGCTTTATCCCTGGTGGGATATTTCCTTTTACTTTTCGGATAATTCCTTTTATTCTTATAGAAAGTCTCTTTAAATTCTCTTTTGGCCTTTTTCTTAGACTTTCTTCTTTTAACTAATGGATCATCAACTGTTAATCCATATTTACTGCAAATAGATTTTCTGTCTGGCAACTTAGACAATTTCTCTAAGGATTTGTTGACTCTTGAACTGGTACAAAGGCTAACTAGAGTCTTTGTAATGAGAGAATAGATTTCTCCCCATGTATGTGATTCATAAGGCAATTGGAAAATGTCCTGCATTTTGAGATAGTCAACAAATCTGGAAGGTAGAGCAGCAAGATATACCTGTTTCCAAAGAAGATTTTTGGAATCCTTCACTTCATAGATCCGCTGCATCCAGTCTCTATGAAAATCATCATATTGAGACATTTTATGGCATTTGAGGTTCATCAGGATAACCTCATGTTTGTCTGCTATTTCCACTTCACATCCACACCAATGCTCCAGAATCATTGATGTCAGGGCACCAATCATGTTATTTGTCACAGTGCCATCTTGGTTGTGAATTACATCTCCCTTTTCATCCTTCAAAACTTCAGCCTCCATGGTCTCAATCAACTTTGGGGATGACTCTGCTTCCCACCATCTGAGAAGGGTACCTGTAAAACACTGAATGATAGTTCTACAGGCATCTACTTCTGATTTTCCTCTTAAACACATGAGTTTGTATTCTGTATACATGATGTCAATCATTTGACGAATTTGGCCTACACTCATGTTGTCTATATTCCATTCTCTATGGGAATCAGGGAAAAAAGTATGTGCTTCAGGCATTTTCCCTTTTCCTTCTATATCAGGTGCAGAGTATCTGTTATATCTATGCTCAAGGGGCTGTCTATGCTCAAGAGGCTCATAAATCGGGAGGATTTGAGCTTCTGGTCCTTCAAATAAGGAAGCTATTGTGATCTTTTCAGATCCTTCTTCTTTGGTTTCTTTTGGAAACAACAAGGGGAATTTTTCCACATTTTTTATGGAATGTTCAATCTGGATATTTCTCTTAACCAAAAATGAACTGGGGACTGGCTTTTCTACTTTTGTGATCTGCATCTTATCAAACTTTTCATTTAAGCCAGTGAGGATTGTCTTAGTTATGCCAATGTGACCAACTATACTTTCTCCCAATTCTTCAATCTTTGTTAATGACTCTTTGGTGTATGACCGAGTCATGCTAGAATCAAACTGAATACTGTTTAAACAAGAATTTACACTATTAAAAGAAGACTGTACAACATCAATCTGTTTCTTCACTTCATCTGATTTTGCAATATTCATTTCCAGACCTTTTAAAGCAGTGTTTGTCCAGTTTATCTGCTCACTGGCCTTTTGAATCCTTCCATCAATTCCTAAGGCGTTGTCATCTTTCTGGACAAGAGGAATGGCTTTGGCTGCATTAGATTTTTCTCCTAAAATTATCCCTTTATACGGGGGAAAAGTAGTGGAAGTTTCCACTGTAGTTCCATCCAGAGCAGTCCACCCATGTTTATCAGGAATATGGCTGGAAGAGCTACCAGTCAGAACATTTATAGGAGCTACCTTATCTTTCCAGGAATAGAAAGATATCCATTCATTATTATTCTCCATATATCTTTTCCAATCTATAGCCATTTTTCTTTTCTGTTCTGGGGTGTATCCTTTGTCAAATTCATCTGCCTGGGGATTTGTGAGTAAATCCCAATTTAACATTTCTTTCATCCACTGTGCACTGATCTGTGACTTTGGACATCCATCCATGAGTGCAAAGAATTTATGCATCTCCATGACTGCAGGTTTCTTGTAGTCAGAGGGGATCTGTTTGAATCTACACTCAGGAATCAGTTCGGACATTTCTAATTTTCCCAATCCATATCTAGGCTTAGCAGGTCTCATTAGGCAAATCATTTGTGTAAGCCTGGGATCTTCTTCTTCTATCGAATGAATCATGAGGACATGATCAGTATCAGGTTCGGACTCATGTGGAAAGGGTATGTCTGAACATTTAGGATTTGGACATGAACTGATAGAAGTGGAGGGAGGAGCAGTGCCAGTTCTGGGATTATGATACAGATGGATATTTTGTTCTGCTAGACTCAAAAGATTGATGATGTTTGTACATTCGGGACACTTTACTTCTAAAGATGAAAAATTTACAAGTTGGGCAAGTTCAAAAAGCTGTGATTGACGGCAAGAAGAGGATGATGAACAAGCAGTATCTACAGTAGAGGGATCTCTGTAATATTTTGACATTTTGCAGGCAGCTTCTATTCCTTGTCGATCGATGGTCGACCTCCGTGGAAAAGATATGACTGCACAAGAAGCATTTTATGTGATATTGGCGGAAGTAATATTCATTGGAAGTTTAGGCCTGGAATGACTAACAGTCCAATGTTCTGGGAATTCTAAAGTTTCCCATTTTATCAAATGATGTTCAACTTTTTGGTTCTTTGGATCTGTTTTTACAACAACACTTGACTTAGAATCTCGGCTGGGGGTATGCCGGATGGCTGGCCACAGGGTGTTGGTGTGTCTGAGACAGGCTTTTGTCTGAATGGCTATGTTATTTCTCTTTTTCTTCATATTAAATCCAGTGGTCTGGATTTGCAATTGTAAAATATCCTGGATAGTTTCATCAAAAGTATAGACAGAGAAATTAGGATAACAGTCGAAGTAAACTGGACCATCAGACAGGGGAGCAACAATTCCACCAATGATAGAGTCTGTATATTTATTATGTGTCAGATCTCTGACAGTAGCAAGCACAAAAGTGTTCAATCCTTTATGGACTAAAGGATTAATACCGACTCTAATACATCCAAGATGTACATAATTTGTTTTCAATCTTTTTGCTTCTGCTTGTAGAGATTTAGGATCGAGTAGCTGGATAGTTTGTATACTATCTGAATTTTCTTCTACTTGACTGACTGACTCTTTAATACTGATCCTAGAGGCAGCAATTAAATGAAACGGAGCTAAGTCACTATAGACTTCTGAGGGTGTAATATCTGGGAGAGCCCATCTAGCAGATGGCTGACTTTCTTCATATGTCTTCTCTACAGAATTTAAAGTTCTGTTTGAATTATTTTCAAACATATCTTTAAGCATATTACTTTCTGGAAGAGAATCTTCTTCAAGCTCTCGGAATGAGACAGACTTTCGGAATGAATCCATTCTGTAGAAGGAAAAGAGATGTTTGAGTACCAACCTTTAGAACCAGACGTTACTGGCTCTGATACCAATTTCTAGCAGGGGCTTCTGTCACAAGCTTGCTCTTTTTCTGTGTCTGTAAATTCTTTCTGATAGCCAACTCCTGGTGAACCAGTGGTGAACCTACTCAGATCTTTCTCGCACTCGCGACCTTTGATCCCTCCAAACCCTAACCTAACATCTAAAATGTTGCTTTTCCCTAGGAAGGTTTCCTCACCAAGTCGCGATGTCCGACTCGTGAAGCACCGCCATGGGAAGGAATGGTTATGCTACAGTTGTGTCTCATTGTCGACCTGGTGGCTCTTCCACATTTACTAGTTGGAGCTTAATTTCTCGATGGTGTGCAGGTGAGTTTTTTTTTTTTTTTTTGGTCATTTCTTTTCGCTTATTTACATTTTATGACTGTAGGTTGACTCATTTATTTGGAATTTCTTTGTATCTATTTCCAGGAAGGTTTTTGGGTGTGCCGCGTGGTAAGGTCGTTATATTCATCCTCTCGGAACCGGCCATGGATTTTTTTTTAATTGACTTTTTTTACTATCTGATTATGGTCCGTAGAGATATAAGTTGACATTCTACAATTTGTGGTGTTTTAATGATTTGACTGGAGAAGTATGCTAGTTGTTGCGCAACTACAGGTAAAGAAATCTTACGCAGCCCTTCTAATTGTGTTTATTCCTTTCACTTTCTACTTCGTCAAAGTCTTGGTTGATTTCTATATTATTTCTGCTCCCAAGGTTTTTTCTTTTGTTTTTCTTTCACTGGTTTGTAAGGCTTACCTATTTGATATTGGCTGCAGGTATATAACTACCATAATCCATGAATTCGCCAGTCAACTTGTTTCTACCTCTAATACTCCTCTATTGTGCTCATAGGTTGGTTTCTAACTTTCTCCTAAGCTCATAATGGCCTCCTTGCTGTACGATGTTGGCGCATGGTCAACTGGACAACATTTTTCTTTCTTTTTTTTTTCTTTTTTTTTTTAATTTAGGCATTGTTAACTAGTGGCTTTCTCTTTGTTTTGTTTTTATCCTTAGGGAGAAAGAACTGTATAAATTGTTATCGAGGGGTTTGTTGTGTTGTCGTCTTCTATCTTAAGCTCCTTACAATAAAACCCCTTTGTATTATGTCTCAGTTGTGGGGATAATCGAGTCCATTGTGTAATTGGTTGAATTCACAATACATTTGCAATTCAACTCTTCATGCATGAAATATATTTCTTTTATAGGATTGGATGTTGGTGCTGAACATTCAAATAGGTTTTTTTTTGTTGTCATTTCTCAGCATGCAGATATATTGATAATATAAGTGGAGTCGTTTTACTATTGCATATTGGGTACTTTTAGTTAATCATTTTATGTGGTTTTACCCCACTCTATGTCAAGGCAATAAAATTCTACAAGTCATTCCTCTTACGGTAGAGTTTGGAGAATTGTTTTTTTTAATGGTTATAACATGCATTGATTATTTTTATATTTTCTATACAATTTTGCCATTATAATTTTTTTATGAAGGGTTATTTGCTTTAGCTCGATTCCTACAACACTGAGTTTCTTAATATCTTTTAAGTATGCGAAATTTGTTGTTTTTGTATTTGTTTGTTAAATGATTGTTCTACGTTGCATAAAAACTTAACCTATCATTAAGGACCTTAGTCATCATTAAGGGTTGAAACCAAAGAGGTATAAATCAATTGGTTTATGTGGGGTTTACTTCCTACTTATGTCATAGGTTCAAACCTCATGGGGAGGCGTTGAGGATGGAAGCCACTTTGGGGGGATTAAACTTTCAATAAAACTTTTGGAAGGTTTTCTTTCCTATTTTCCCATCTATTTTTCCTAGAATTTGGTAGAGATTCATAGAATCACAAGTTTGAAGAGTGAAATCTTCAAAATTGAAGTGCCTTAAAGGTTTTTGATCTATTCCAAAAAAAATTCCATCCTAAGTTAAATTCCCTCCGTATAGGACATATAATGTATCTTAATCTTTTTATTTTCCTTGCTAGATAAATTTGATTTAATTTACATTTTATTATCCATATAGATTTGATTTAACTTTAGTATCTCCTTAAAACTATGTGATTAAGTTAGGGTTAGTCGTAACTTGAGAGGTGGGAGCTGTTGAAAATAGCAGCAAGAAAACCTTGATTTAGTTTTCCCTTGAATTAAGTTAGGAGAAACTTGTAATTCCACATCACAAGACAAAAACAATGAGTTAGCTATGTTAATTTCACTTAGTTGGATTAGTTAATTCAAGTTGAGGACCTAACTTGAGTCATGTAGAGTGGTTCCTAAATTTTAGGAGCCTAGGTTGAGCTTAATTTGAGTTGTAATAGTTTAATTGAGTTAAACTGAGTTAATGTTAGTTAAATTAGATCGAATTGTTGGAGGAACTAGTAGGAGGTCTAGAAGTGGGGTTCCACTTCATCTGTTCAACCATTTAACTGATAAATTATCCATAATTAACTCATGCATGCATGAAATTTGAGTTACCTAGCTGAGATTGGAGTTCAAGGGCAGTGCATTATTAGCTGTATAATTTTTTGAGTTGTACAGGTGGTGCATGCAGTTAGATAAGGGCCTATAGGGATTGCACAATTTAGGATGGGGATTTACTTAATTAATAGGTGGTTAATTCCTTGCTTAACAACACAAGGAAATAGGAGATTGACAGACAACAGAATTGGCTAAGTATTGGCTAAAGTCATCTTGTGAGGCAATGAGTGTAACATCATCCTCCCACATCTTACCCACGTGACCGTCCAATCGAGATAAGCTTATGACGAGAGGCTACTATGATTAGATTCAACCTCCTATATGACCTTAAGGAAGTGGAATCGATAGAAACACAACATACAACCTTCCACATCAACTACAGGACTCTAAGGAACCATCCTAACCACTCAAGTAGCTAGCCCCTGAGTCCCCCTGATTCTTTAAGCTATTAAACCTTTGGATGCTCCCATTCTATGGGCATGTCAGCATCTAGGGAGCTCGTCACGCTCCCACAAGCCTAGATGCTCACGTCAATGGACTATTTCCAGCAAACCTGTGCAAGAGTCCGCAGGATTTAAGGCACTTTTCAAGCACAGAATTTTGGCCACTGCCTAGCCCCTAGCTCCCACTGATTTTTCAAGCTATTAAACCTCTAGATGCTCCTCATGCTATGGGAATTTCAACATCCAGGGAGCTAGTCACGCTCCCATAAGCCTGCATGCTTATGTCTAGGGACTATTTCTAGCAGACTTGTGCTAGAGTCTGCGGGATTTAAGGCACTTTTCAAGAACATAATTTCGTCCACTACCGAGAACCTGATCTAACTTCCGGAATCCATTAAACACATGATGACAAGACTAATAAACCAAAAACAAACTTCAGGACTAGGCCTGACCATCACCAACTGGGACTGACATTCTTTCAAACACTTGGCATGAATGAAATCTACAAGTTTAAATAAAACATCTAAACATAGGGGTCTCATACTTATATAAGACTTATATCATTTGTTGCATTATCATCTATTAGGTCATAGATACATTTTTCATTCATTTTAACAACCAAAACATGACAAAATCCATACATCATCACTATCATAATACATGCTTATAACCAGCATAATAACAACAAAAATATCAAGGAAATCACAACCATATGATCCACATATAAACCAATATAATACTCATAGAAATAGAAAAAGAAATAACCTCATGTTAATGATGCAAAATCCAAACCCAAGATAGGACTACCACATTCCATCCGACCATAAAATGACTAAGCTAAATATCTCTTTAGCCATTCACTTGCATGCCATATTCCGAGCATTAATGTGAGACTCAAACCAAAAACCAACCATGGCATCTCAAGGCTAAACCATCTCACCCTCATCAATAGAAACCAACTTTACCGTAATCCACCCCGGACCACTAGGCCAACACAATAAACATGTAATAATAGAATTTACCATGATCTTCACTTGATCACTAGGCCAAACAAACATGGATTACATCGGATCTCTCCACCTACACCGTGAGGAATTTTCCTGTCTCTTAATCTCTCAGGATTTACTGTAATACACACCAGATCACTAGGCCCTAAACCGAGACCCAATCTCAAGGCTTTACCTCATATCCCAACCCATGATTACTAGGCCCAACAGAGGGAAATCCACCTCTTGGCTTTACCATATATGATTCAATGGAAAGGATTCTTAGGCCCATCGAGGCAACACAATCCCGACTTTACCGCAACGCACATTTTGGCTCAGAGGTTACTAGGCCAGTGGCTTTACTGTGATCCACAGTCTAGTTCAGGGATCACTAGGCCATTTTCCCTATCATTCAGAGATCCACCTCACTCAGCTTTCAATCCATCCAGAAATCCAGCTCAACCAAAACATGAGAACCCCATCACACCATGGCTATTCGGAAATGACAAGACTAGGTTGAAAACACTATGACTCCTGTAAAAACCCATGCCATAACAACAAAAGAACCACATGCACTACCATGCATTTTGATGTAGTGTGAAATTGGGGTACACCAATTTCGCCTCCATTTACAATAACTAGATCTTGGGTCCTATGGGTTATGAGTGTTGGGAATCACAATTAACCTATTTTTGACCTTATCCTTTGCTGTATAATTACCTTTTTTACAGTCATAAGCAAAAGCTTTTATTCTAGAATGACATATTAACCCCAAGGTATGAAGTAACCTTCCGCAAGTCTATGTTTAATTGTTTATTTAATATTCGTGAATATCTTTATACTTATCCTTGGAAATGCTAACTAAAATTGTCAAATAATTGCCACAAGCTTGCAGGAGTTATAATGAATAGTTGCTGTAACTCCAGAAACAGCAACTACGCAGTTGCTGCAACACCAGAAACAGCAACTACGCAGTTGCTGCAACACCAGCAACAGTAATTACCTAAAAGCAAGCTATTTTGTAAACAGCCACGGACAACAGATGGCGGCAATCTAGAGAGTTGTGACGTGGCATAATCAAGCGGAAGTCTAAAGGAAAAGCATACAGTCAGCACGAACAGCATGGGGAAATGGCGAAGGAATATGACGATCCCGAGAAGACAGTCACAATCAGTTATCCGCCGTATAACAACTAAAGCTCCAGAAAAGGACGCATTATCATATTGTTGTAACAACACTCTGAATCGCTTATTTTTGACAAAACGGGTTAACTGAATAGGCTGTAATATTCTATTGTAGTAGATGTCTCCTCTATAAAGAGGAGACATCTACATGAAACGGGAGTAGTCGGTCTGTAACTAAGATTTTGAGAACATCAGCAAGCCTGAGTTCTATTGTAATTAATCCTTTTGGCAGATGAATATAAAACTGGTTTTGAGCACTTAATCTCATCGTCGTTTTCCTGGGGAATCTTGTGAGAAGGACTGGGCCCACCTTCTTCACAAGATTCACCCATTTACTTTCCTGTTGATTGTGTAGATGTTGGTAAGTTCTTCTCGGTACTCTGTGTGGATTTGACAGCATTACCTCTGGTATTCTTTGCTTTACTAGTACTCTGTTTCATTGCTTTTTGAGTTTGTTTCTCACCGGTGAATGAGAGTGTTGTGTGCATCATCAATTCTGATAACAGGGGCAGGTGCTGGACATCCCCATCTGGAGGATAGGGTCCTGATCCTCTGCCAGCAGAACGTTCGTTATTTCGTTTCTCAGATTTGTAATTCTAATTAATTGTTTTCATTTTAAAGTACTGTAATGATATAACGTAAGAAGTACGTATACTACAGCTTTTGATGCTTTTGGACTTTCAGTACATACAGTACGCAGTGCCTTTGAAATAAAAGGACTTTCCCTGGTCGATAATTAATGTGGTACTTGAAT
>APFE031170077.1:0-49333 GCA_000404065.3 Pinus taeda
CCAATTTTATTCACACATCTATATTTAAAAGGGACCCATTTCATATTATGGTTAAAAAGAAAAAATTTATGAAATGGGGGGTTGTTGTAGAGCACAACACAACCTCAAACTTATATGTTGATGTATTGGGTCTCATGAACCCCTAAAAGAGTTGTTTCATACCCTAAAGGAACATAGTCATCTAAATACATCATTCCCCAAAAGTTCCATCTAAGAAACCATCTAGAAATTGCCTAAATTGAACCACATTGACTGCTCCACTAGCAAAGTGTGATGCATACTGAGTTTTACACTACCAGGGTATGATGCATACTGTTTAGGCCTTCTATAGGGTGCAATGGGCGAGGATGGACAAATGTATGGGACATGTGTCAGTTGGTTGCTCATGGAATCTTCTAGAAACTTCTCCTGAGCCACTTGCCTCTCTGAATTCATCCAAAGATGAATAAGGGATCTAGGAAATCATCTCCAATCCCTTCTCTTGTGGAACCAATTGCAACAAGTGGAATGACACTAATCAAACCCCATAGATGACTCACACCCTTGCAAACATTTATAAATGGACCTCCAATCCAAGAGATCAAAAGGTTGGAATATTGTGAATTTCAAGGAAGTGTTGATAGTTTGTAATTGAGGAGAGAGTATTGTATTCTTGTTGGTGTGATCTTGCTATTTCATGAGGTGAAGAAGGATTGAAGCTGGGAGGATGATGCTAGATCAGACAACTTGGTTGTAATTCTCCTTTCTATTAATAAATCTCTTCAAGTTTTCTCCCATATGATTGTGCAATTGTGAATGTTATCATTTGTGAATGCTATCATTTGTTCATTATATATCTAATTCTGTAATGTTTATGTTGTAATATATCACAATGCTTTGATGGTTATTTGTTGTTGTACTTGTGCAAGTACTCTCCAAGTGTGTTAAGTTTGGGGAGGAGTTGCAGGATCTGCCAAAGGAGAGAGAGATCAAGGAAGGGATTAAGCAGAAGTTCCAGGTTGGTTCCATTATCTTTCCCTTATCTGTTACACATAGAAGAAATCATTGAATTGCTTTAAACTATTGTTTCTAGGGTAGCTACCAAACCTAGAGGGCTAACATTCTTTAGAAATACTAGTTTTCCCAGAAACGATGACTGAGTTTATGGATAGGGATTAGGCTTGTGGTCGCTGCAGATGTAAGGTTTTGGAAGCTTTAGTATAGTGAAGGGTAATCACAGTTTGCAACAAGAAGGGCTTTGGGTATTGAATTGAAATATTATTCAATTTAGGGAAAATTTAATTAATTTCAATTAATTAAGCTTTTAATTGACTATACGTTTTCAAATTGAGAGGGTTGTTCTTGTTTTTCTCAAGAATACCTGGAATTTGAAGGTATGGCTTGAAAACTAGTTTTAATGGTGGTTACAGAGGGTATGTTGGCTCTAGCTATGAATTGGATGCTCAAATTGGGTGTCCAAAGCTTCTTCGGGTGGTAGACAGTGGTCAATTTTGGTCGCAAAGACTCAGGGTGACGCAGAAAAGCTTGAGCAGCATTCATAGTGCAAACGAGCGAAAAGAGTTGAAATGGGGCTTCTCTGGCCTTCTAACCGGAAACGGTTACATTTTGGCACAAAATTTACAAACGAACAGTGGATGGTTTTGGTCTTGGTGGGGAGGTGGTTTCGTGGGCCATTGCACCGCTTTTGGAGGCAAAGCGGCATTTCCTTGCAAGCACACAATCTAGCGTGGGGCTGGCACATAGCAGAATAGTGCCCGAGCAAAACTGTGAATCTCACATGCTCTCAAGCCGGTAACGGTCAGAGAGTGATCGAGCGCGATATGAATGCATATTGTCGGATCCGGGGGTGGGAGATCGGATGACTGTCGCATGGTTAATATGCACAGAGGGAATCAGAACATAGATTTGCGGTGCCTAGGGGGTTAATTACAAATAATTGTAATTAATTAATGAGTAAAGTAGGGAGTAAATATAAGGTTAGGTTTAATAAAGTGGGACCATGGTTTCTTAACCGCACCAAGGGTTGGTGGGTTAAAAGGTTTTTGTTAGGGAAATATGAATCGGGGAATTAATTAAATAATGTGGGGGGATAAAAACTTGGGATAAGGGGTTTTTATGGGTTTTGAGGGGAAATAGGGAAATTAATAAGGGGGATGGTAATATTTGCAATGAGGGAATGGGTTTCACGCTAGGGAAAACGGGTTTTGGGTAAGGGGGTGAGCTTTGCAAGGTAATTTACTATGAAAATGTGTGAAACCAAGGGGTGAGGGTCAAAATGAAGAGAAAAATGGTATTTAATAAGAAATGATGAGATAATGGGGAAATTAGTAAGTATGTATGTAGGGGTGAAATGAGATGAAGGGAAGTTAATTAAACAACCTTGTGAACATTTTTTCACTCTTGTAAATGCTCCTGCACATGAAACATATGATTAAGTATGTTAAATGTGCTTTTGATTGAGCAACTTTGTACATTTGCAACCTTTCTTCTACCTACCCATTATTTATCCTAACATTTTTTTCTTCACTTTATTGGGTGCATTTGAGCTTGCGGACCCTTTATTTCCTTTTCTTTTGACAAGAAAACTATCTAATTCTAACCTTGTAATTTTCAATGGCTCAGATTAAGCTTATCAGCACATTTTTATTCTCTACCTAACTACTGATATGCCAAGGTTAAATAGTTTGGATAGATCTTTATTCTCTATCTATCAACGTAAATTTAAAACATGAATGAGTCAAGATTAAGTTGTTTGACCATCATGGATTGTGGCATTTCTAACAAGCTGCACACAACCTTATTTTTCATAGTAAAGTAAAAAGCAGTGGCACCTGAATTTGCACACTTTCATGATCTGTTTTATTTTGGGGTTCATATTTTTCACCTTTTTTATCCTTTTATCTTTCTTTTTGTCCTTTGATTATTCCTTTAGGACATACCATCTTTACATTTTTTAATTTTTAATATGGAAATCATTTTGCAGAAAGCAAAAGTATGTACAATATTACAAGACTAACCATAGCCAATTCAAAATTATGAATTTTATTATTATAGGACCTTAACACTAGCCTTTTTAGAAAATACATAGAAACTCAAATTTAGATTGTAGTTCATTGTCCATATATTTTACTTGATTATTATTTTTCATATTCCTTCCACTCCTTAGAGATTCTTTTAACTCTAACGGTACAATTACTAATTTAATTTATAAAATAAAAACCATAAAAATACTTTATTTAATAATGAAAATATAATTACTATCCATTCGTTGTATGATGAACCAAATGTCCTCAATATCTCTATGACACCATTGTTTATCAAAACACTCAAATAGTTGTTGATTATGCCCGCAAAACCAACTACTCTCATTAAAACTTTCACGGTTGCTCAATCCACGCCGTATTTTAAAAAAGGTTAATGAGAGTGTGCATAAGTATGTGATAACAACAAAACTTTTCAATGTTTCACCACTATTTGACACGGTAAATATTTGCTGGAGACAAATACCTTTTTGATGCATAATTAGTGATGGTCACTTCTTAAAAAAAAATATGACATGAACTTCGTGAAAGCAATGACGTGGAGGTGAATTTGTTTATCGGAGATGACATTTTCAACCAATGATTCCAATGCATGCATAACAGGACAAGTGATGACGTGCGTAATCAAGAAGATTTTTGTAAGATAGATTTTAATTAATTAGTCGGTAGGTAATGAAGTTGTTTCTAATACATGGATTTATATTTCTTACTCCTTTACCTGGTCATGATGTGTGTGACAAGATGTTTTTGAAACAAATTTCTAATTTTTATATAAGTCGATAAATCATGGAGTTGATGAAAATGTTTATAACAGAGGCATTTATACTTAGTCACTACTGCATGCATCTGCAAAAATATTTATAATATGGACTTCTAATCTTGTGGCAATGCTAATACATATTTCTGTGTTAATTTATAGAATTTTTAACCATGCAAACACAAGCTTTTAGTTTTAATCAATGAATATTTTAAGGTCGCTCATTAGGAATATCAATTTACATAATAATGGTAATTCTACCTTGACTGATAGAACAGGTCCCATATGCCATATGTTAAACAACATTTGTGACAATTCGTCTATTAGATCTGAAAATTTGACATAACATTAAATCATTTATAACCACTCGAGCAGGTGATCAATGAAGATTCTTAGACATTGCAGACTATAGATGACACTCATGACTAGAGGCATCCACCGCCCACATGAGAGGAAATGTCTTGTATCTGCACCCGATTGCTCAAATGACAGATGAGTGAATGGATTGAAATGGATAGATGGGGAAATTCTTAGCAAACTACGTCGAGGGGAATTGAATTTATAACATGTCACTGGTTTTCGATGGTAGCTAATATGTAATTGGCCATAGCCCATTAATGCAGTAGGGTGGTATATGCTTATTTTTAGATTTATATTTGTTTATTTGATCGTGTGTATATATAGCTCAATGGCATTAATGGGTGTATAGATTGGGAAATAAGTGTAGTACTCTTGAAACCATGATCTAACTATCTCAGAATGGAAGAGGTGCAGCTATATATGAGTTTAGAAATCAACGTAGATTCATTTTAAATATTGATCTAACATGAGCCTAGAGAGATCCAATTTCTTCACTTTCAAATTTTTTTATGAGTGGATATTATTTAAATGTTTTGTATATTTATTTATTTTTTAGATTTTTAAAATTTCAACTTTGATGACATATTGGGTTGTAGAATAAGCCCAGGGGCTCAATTAAAAAATAATTACTCCTGAGGCGTTCCCCTCTGAAAACAACTCTCCTCTTAACTTACGTGTACATTTATATGCCCTTGATTTAAATGTTATGATTAAAACAATTTGAACCATCATATTAATTGACCAGTATTAAATTAGTTACAAATTTTAACACTTTGGAGTAGGTAGCCTTACCGATCATGTGGAACACTTCTTCCATACGACCCATACAAAATTGGGGAAGAAGCCACAACACAGAGATGGGGACGATGGTTGATAACTGCTCCCCTAGGCCATGGATTAGGGCACTATTCTTGCTCCTTCTCGAGGTCATTGTTCATGTTCCTTCTCTTTATACAGTGAGGTCCTGCTCTGTCAGACATGGCTTAGGGCACTATTCTTGTTCCTTTTCTTTATACCGGTGAGGTCCCCAGGAGGTGGTGGAGACAGGTGGGTTCTGGACGTGGTGGAGACAGGAAGAATCTGGACACAAATAAGGCCTCCTGATTTCTCTGGTGGTTCTCTACCTAAGCTTCCATGGGAGATTAAGCCCCCTGCTTTATGCCCCTCCTGTACAGTTGCAAGTTTTGTTCTGTCTGAAAACCTTTGTTGCAAATTTCATACACAAATTTTTTTGTGGCCATGACAGTCTTAGGGTATAGGGTGATGATTTCAGCAACTAGGTCTACGAAACCACACAGGTGTGGAATGCTTCTACTAGACTGTTGATGCAAAATGGGGAAGAAGCCACAATAGGCACACAAATTTGTTTGTGGCCATGAGAGTCATAAGGTATAAGGTGATGATTTCAGGGTTGCCTTCTATGATTTAGCAAATTTGTTTGAATGTCTTACTCGCCCTTTATGTGAAATGAAGAAGGAAGAAGGCGTCATGCAGGTTTTGTTTCTTATATTTTATTGCGAAGTTAGTTTTGGTTTCTTGAGAGTTGATTTTCCTATGCTTTCAGCCTCTCTGATCATTGGACTATCATAGCTCCTGGCGTGCATGCTATATCTATGAATGGGTTTTTGTGCTACTCTTCGCTTCAATTATGACCATTTGGGTTGGATTTCTACACTGTGATTTCCATTTTCCTTCATCGTGAGCTACACAGTCCATGCTATGTTTTGTCTTATAAGTTGGCATATGTTCTGTTTGATCAATATTTTGTGTCTTCTATCATGGTTTCAGTAGTGTTGGATATAGTGACATAATGCCAGAGGCTTCTTTCTCCTCTAATTGAGGTGTTATATTTGTTAATAGATGTTCATATTTTCTCATTTTATAATGAGATGAATTAGTTGGTATAATGAAATGAATGAGTTGGGATATCGGGTTTATGTTGTCTAGTGCTTTCATAAGGTTTTGTTGAGAGAATTATTAATATCTATCTTTTTTTTTTATAGAGATGCCAACAGAATATAAAAATATATACAATTCAGAGCTTTAATGGCTCCATAGATTATACACAAAATGGGGAGATTATGCCCCCTCCTTTATGCCCCTCCTGTGCAGTTGCAGGTTTTCATTTATGCCCCCCTGGTTCAGTTGCAGGTTTTGTTCTCTTTGAAAACCATTGTTGTAGACTTTGCACACAAATATCTTTGTGGCCATGAGAGTCTTGGGGGTATAGAGTGATGATTTCAGCAACTGGGTCTGCAAAACCACATAGATGTGGAACGCTTCTACTAGACTGTTGATGCAAAATGGGGAAGAAGACACAAAAAGAACACAAATATGTTTGTGGCCATGAGATTCTTGGGGTATAAGGTGTTGATTTCATGTCGCTTTCTATGATTCAGCAGATTTCTCCAAATGTCTTACTCGTCCTTTCTGTGAAATGAATAAGGAAGAAGGTGGCATGTAGGTTTTATTTTTTATATTTTATTGCAAAGTTAGTTCTGCCTTCTTGAGGGTTGATTTTCCCATGCTCTCAACCTCTCTGATTATTGGACTGTTATAGATCCTGGCATGCATGCTATATCTATGAATGGGTTTTTGTGTTACTCCTGGCTTCGATTATGACCATTTGGGTTGGCATTCTGCACTATGATTTCCATTTTCCTTCATCATGAGCTAGACAATCCATGTTGTGTTTTGTCTTATAAGTTGGCATCTGTTGTGTTTGATCATTCTTTTGTGTCTTCGATCATGGTTTCAGTAGTCCTGGATATAGTGACACAATGCCAGCGACTCCTTTGTCCTCTAATTGAGGTGTTATATTTGTTAATAGATGTTTGGATTTTCTCATTTTATCATGAGATGAATGAGTTGGTATAATGAAATGAATGGGATATCGGGTTTATGTTGTCCAGTCCTGGATATAGTGACACAATGCCAGCGGCTTCTTTCTCCTCTAATGGAGGTGTTATACTTGTTTGTTTGTTGAACTTTTTGTTCTTTTGATTGGTAATTAAGTTTTGGGTCATCGCTTTGTCAATAGGTTTTGTGAACTCTTGGTTTACTGTGCAATCTTTCATAAGGTTTTGTTGATAGAAGTATTAATATCTATCTATTTGTTTTTTATAGATATTCCAACAAAATATAAAGATAAATACAATTCAGAGCTTTAATGGCTCCATGGATTATACAATTTAGAACGAATTTTGCTATGATTTACTCCTCACATTATGTTGTAATTAACTTGCTATGGCAGGGGATTAATTGCTAGTGTCTTTGTAGATTCTCTATTATGTTTCAAATATGGAGTTTGTTGTGCAACATTAAGATAATTGACTTTTCATGGCTGGGGATTAATTGGTAGAGCCTTTGTGGATTCCCTCTCTATTCAAATATGGAATTTGCTGTGAAACGTCAAGATATTAATTACTCCAACTAGATTGATCAAAATTTGTAGTCTACTATCTAGTCCCATTGAGCAGAGGCAGAGAAAGGAACAAAAAAAGCGGGGTTAGAAATAAGAGAGCCAACTTACAAGGAGATGACAAATCAAGTTCAGATCAAGGAGATATGCTAGAAAAAAACTCTGGCAATTAAGGGCTACTGATAGAGGCCATCAACAAAAGCCTGGTACAACAAGGTTAAAACAAAAAAATTTTGATTATTTATATTTTTCCAAGGGCTTGGTACAACAAGATAGACTCTTACTTTATTAGCCACAGAATTAATAGAAGCAGCATAAAACCCACTCTATATGCAAAGGTAAATCTGTAAAGGCAAGTTCTAAATGTTTGTATTCAAAAGTACTATGGATTATTTAGCACAAACTAAAAGAGCCAACATTTCCAAAATTTGTATTAGCAAATTATACCAAGCAAGCATGGGGCACTTTAGATATTGCTTACTAAGCTTGGGAAAAGTAGAAACAACAAAGTTGCATACTTATAAGAGGAGTTTTAGGAATTTAACTATGAAGGATTATGAGTATGTTGATCAGTTTATGACTCCAATAATGAATGAAGTAAACCAATCAAAAACACATGGTGAAGATATAATTGACTACAAGATTGTTGACTAGGTTTAAAAGAGGCTACCAATCAAATTTGTTGTTTTATCTGTTGTCATTTAAAAACAAAGAATCTAGCATAGTTGTGCATAAATGACCTAATGGGATCCCTGATATCCCCTACGACGAGTATGAAAAGAGATGATGACTCCTTGGAAGAATTCCTTCGAATCACAAGCATATGTAGATAGAGGTAGAAAAAGGAACTATAGTAATGAGGTAGATATAAAAGATCCAACTTAGAAAGAGATTGACATTCAAGGTCAAAAAAAGGAGATAGGCCACAAAAAAACTCTAGGAGGTTAATAGCTTTTACTCGAAACAGAGTATGCAAGGTTCTGTTTCTTGTTGATTGAAAAAGCCAGAGGACATAGGCTCTACATATTAGAAAGAAATAGCACAACTTGTGTTTTGGCCAATGTTCATTGTGGGTTTGAGTATGTTAATTAGTTTATGACTCTGAGAATGAATGTGGAGAATAAATCAAGAACGTATGGCGGATATATAGACCATAAGATTGTGAGAAGGTTTTGAGGAGGTTGCAAATCAAATTTGATGTTTTAGCAGTTTTCATTGAAAAGTCAAAGAACCTAGAAGGGCTTTTCAAAGATGAGCTTTTGAGATTCCTGCATGATCACTAGTTCTAAAGGCTGTAACAGAGGTTTGCGAACTAAAGCAAATCTGAGACACTCTTGAGCAGTTCATTGAAATTAGATACACTACATTATTCTTCATTTAAGAACTCTATCCAATTTGCAAGAAAGCAGATACACTCTTTAAAAATTGTTAACATGCAACTAATGGCACAACAATTATGGAGGAACCTAAAGGAGCAACCTTGACATTATAAATGATCCCAGTTTATTAAGGTGATTTAGTAATATGATCTCTTTTACACTCGTTAATTTCATCAAGATTTTCTTATATCAACTGAGGACTGTTCAAAGACTTTGATATTTGTTGAGATCTTAATCTAAACTTATTGTCCTGGAGATGTAGTATGATGATGATTCATCTTTTTGTCATGGTGTTACTGATCCTTGTGTACTTATCTCTATATATGATAGAATTATTAATATCTATCTATTTTTTTTATAGATATGCCAACAACATATAAAAATACATACAATTCATAGCTTTAATGGCTCCACGAATTATACAATTCAGATTGAATTTCTCTATGACTTACTCTTGACATTATGTTGTAATTAACTTGCTATGGTTGGGGATTAATTCCTAGTGTCTTTGTAGATTCTCTATTACATTTCAAATATGGAGTTTGTTGTGCAACATTAAGATAATTGACTTGTCATGGCAGGGGATTAACTGCTAGAGCATTTGTGGATTCCCTTTGTGTTCAAATATGGAATTTGCTGTGAAGTGTCAAGATATTAATGAATCTAGCTAGTTTGATCAAAATTTTTACTCTTCTATCTAGTCCCATTGAGTAGAAGCAGAGAAAGGAACAATGAAATCGGGGTATAAATAAGAGAGCCAACTTATAAGGATATGACAATTCAAGTCCATATCAAGGAGATATGCTAGAACAAAACTCTCACAGTTAAGGGCTAGTGGTAGAGGCCATCAACAAGAGCCTAGCACAACAAGGTCGAAACGGATCAGGGAACAAAATATCCTTCACTGCATTCCTCAATCCACCAATGTTGCTCTCATCAACAAGCTGTTAGTAGTTGACAACTAATTATGTAAATTTCGGTGAAATGTATTAGTGATTAACAAGTTAGTTTTATACCAAAAAATCAGTTATGTAACTGAGGAGGCTCATATAAAACTGATGAATGCCTGAACTATTGTATGGAGAATAATTTTATTGATTGAATAGAGATTCCAATCCCTTGCCCCATGGATGTTTCCTTGACACTCTGTCAGGGTTTTACCATGTAAATCCTGAGTTATTACTTGTGTGTTTGTATTCAGTTTTCTTGGCAGTTATATTCCTTTCTTGGTTAGTTTATAACTGTAAATGCTAACTCATCTAACAACAAATGGTATCAAAGGAAAGTTGAATTGAGTGGATTTAAGGAGGCACTGGTGAAAGAGGAGACATGCATCATAGTTGTGTGAAGCGTGAAAACTGGCCTCGAAGACACTGTGCTGATGCGGGTTATCACTTTGCTCTCTATGGGCTGGTCAAAGAGGGTTGTGTGTTGGTCAAGTAATGCCATTTGTGTTAAGACCAAACTCTCTGCCCTCTGCATGAGGAGGGGAGGCTATGAAGAACAGAGCCATCTGTGTGCTGGAGACCATTTGTGTGCCCTCTGCGTGTATTCTTTGCGTGAGGAGGGGAGGCAATGAAGACCAAAGCCATTTGCGTGCTGGAGAATACCGTCACCATTTTGGTTTGTAAATTGTGAGGAGGAAGTCATGGAGTTGTTGCTAGTTTGGAGGGCTACCTGCTAGAGAATACCTTTGTGTGCAAGAGCTGTTGAAACCTCTGCATGCTAGAGCAGAGAGGAATAACCGTTGAAGTGTGTGCTACCAGGGAGTGTGCGGGTTGTCTATGCGTGGACTGTGCCAGAGCCTACAAGGAAGTGTGTTGCCTCTGTGTGCTGTCAGAGTAGTTGAAGAGGGGCTTCAAAGCCTAGCTTGCTTTTTGCCAAAGGAATTCGATCAAGAGATATGGATCTGGTTTTTTTTTTTGAAATAATTTGAGAGAAATGTTTTATCCAAGAAATTTTTTTCCAGAAATTTGTTCAAATTTGGAGGAAAGAAAAACAAAGAGATTTGTTCAAATTTGGAGGAAATAAAATCAAATGGTTTTTCATTAAAACTTGAAGGAAAGAAAAACAAAAGATTTTCATTAATTTGAAGGAAAGAACTTTTTTTTAAAATCTATTGAATGGTTTCTTTGTTTAAAAAAAAGGGATTTTTTTTTCCAAATTTTGTTGTTTGAAGAAAAGGGAAACAAAAAAAATAAACCCTATTTGAAAGGCTGAAACCATAGGAGAAAAAAAATGGCCAAGATGTCGAATGAAAAAATTGAGGTGGAGAAATTCACCAGCAAGAGAAATTTTTCTCTTTGGAAACTGAAAGTTAGGGATTTGTTGGTGCAACAAGGGTTTCACAAGGCATTGGATGGGGCAAATAAGAAAACTACAACCATGACTGATTTGGACTAGGAGGACTTGGATGCTTGAGCTCTCAGTACCATCAGGTTATGCCTAGCAAATGAAATTCTCTTCAACGTTGTTGAAGAGAGTACAGCTTCAAGTTTATGGGAAAACCTAGAAAAACTATATATGACAAAGTCATTAACCAATAGAATTTATCTAAAAATACAACTGTACAGTCTTCGAGTGAAGGAGGGTTCAAAAGTTGCAGAACATTTGAATGTTTTTAATAAACTTATATGCCAATTAACAGATATGGAAGTTAAAATTTAGGAAGAAGACAAAGCTATAACCTTGTTATGTTCTCTACCCGAATCATGGGATCACTTCGTAACTTCAATCAGCTTGAGCACCGCTGATTCTTTGAAATTTGAATTAGTTGTGGGAGCTCTCTTGTCTGAAGAAGTACGAAGGAAATCCAGTACTGAAATAGCTACATCAGAAGCCATGATAGCTAGAGGATGGTCAGAGGAAAGAGAAGAAAAAACAAGGGGGTCTTCTAGATCTAAATCAAAGGGAAAGAAGTGTAAGGCAAAATGTTGGCACTGCAATAAAATTGGACACCTGAAGAAAGACTGTTGAAAATGAGAAGAATCTGATAACCCGAAGAAGGAAGCAAATTAGGTTGATTCAAGTATGATAGATGACGTTTTATCTTCTAAAGAGTTATGTATGATAGATGAAACTTTACCTGTATGTAATGCCTCTCAAGGTTTAGAAAGCTGGCTGTTAGACTCTGGTGCTTCTCATCACATGTGTCCACACAGAAATTGGTTTACTTCGTATGAAAATGTAAATGGTAGTTCTGTGTTTATGGGTAATAATGTATCATGTCAGACTGTTGGGATGGGAAATATCAGGATTACAAGGTATGATAACACAGTTAGAACATTAACTAGTGTTAGGCATGTACTTGTTTTGAAGAAAAATTTAATTTCTTTGGGAGTGTTGTATTTGGATGGTTATAAGTTTACAGGTCAGAATGGCATGCTGAAAGTCTTTAAAGGTGGCTAGTTGTTATGAAAGTAGAAAAGGTCATAAATCTTTACAGACTCAAAGGAAGTACTCAAATCTGTGAAGCAGCAATTGTGTCAGAAAAAGAAGAAGCAGGTACTCGCCTATGGCATCAGCGACTGGGTCACATGAGCGAGAAAGGTCTTCAGATACCGATGAAACGTAAATCTCTTCCTGATCTGAAATATTTGAAGTTGGATTTTTGTAAACACTATGTGTATGGAAAACAATGTAAATAGAGATTTAAAACTAGAAATCATAATAGTAAAGATATTTTAGACTATATTCATTCTGATCTGTGGGGACCATCTCCTATTGTATCATATGGAGGTGCTCTATATTTTTTAACGTTTATTGATGATTTCTCCCGTAAATTTTGGGTCCTTATGCTAGAAAATAAAGCTGATGTATTCAATGTCTTTAAACAATTTAAAGCAATGGTAGAGAAAAGAATAGGCAAATCAATTAAATGTTTAATAACTAACAATTGTGGTGAGTTCACTTCAATAGAATTTCAACAATACTATAAGAATGAAGGAATTGTTAGACACAAAACTATTGTTTATACTCCTCAGCAAAATGGTGTTGCTAAATGTATGAATTGGACTCTTATGGAAAGAGCCAGAAGCATGATCAGCGATGCTAACTTGCAAAAGGAGTTGTGGGCAGAAGCGGTATCCACTGCTTTTTATATAGTTAACAGATCACCTTCAGTAGCAATTAACTGTAAAATTCCTAAAGAAGTTTGGACAGGTCAGTCTTGTGATTATTCACATTTAAGGATATTTGGTTGTGACTCTTATTCTCTTATTCCTAAAAATCAGCATTCAAAATTAGATCCAAAATCTAAATGTTATGTCTTTGTTGGGTATGACTATGCAGTGAAAGGATACAGATTGTGGGATCCTACATAGTAGAAGATAGTCATTAGTAGGGATGTAACATTTGATGAATCTTCTCTTTTAAAATCAAATGTTGAAAGAATTGAACAGGAACAAGTATCACCAAATCAACAAGTTCAGTTGGAGGTTAGATCTTTCAGTGGCAGTGAAAAGGAAGAAGAGACTTCTGGAGAAAAAGGTGTTGAACATATAAAGGAAGTTGTTGTAGTTTCTGAACCAGTTCAAGTTTCTGAACCGGTTCAGCAACCAATCACTCTAAGAAGGTCTACAAGGGAAAGAAAAACTACCAAAAGGTATGAAGATTCTGCTTCATCTTTTGCTTTGATTACTGAAGATGGGGAACCTTCTTGTTATCATGAAGCAGTAGATGATACAGACAGCAAAAAATGGAAAATGGCTATGGAAGAAGAAATGGATTCCTTAGCCAAGAACAATACCTGGGATCTTGTTGAACTTCCTGAAGGGAGAAGTGTTGTTGGATACAAATGGGTCTTCAAACTGAAACAGAAAGTTGATGGAAGTATCGAAAGGTATAAGGTGAGACTGGTAGCAAAAGGATATTCTCAGGTTGAAGGTATCGACTTTCATGCGATTTTTTCACCAGTTGTAAAACATGTTTCGATTCATACTATGTTGGCACTAACTACATTACTTAACCTTGAGTTAGAATAGTTAGATGTTAAAACAACTTTTCTACATGGTGATTTGAATGAAGAGTTATATATGGAACAACCATAAGGTTTTGTACAAGGTCATAGCAGAAGATTAGTTTGCAAGCTTGGGAAATCATTTTATGGTCTGAGGTAGTCTCCCAGACAATGGTACAAGAATTTTGACTCCTTCATGGTGAGCCAGAACTTTATTATAAGTGAGTATGATCATTGTGCATACTTCAAAAGTTTCAATGGCATATTCATTATCTTAGATTTGTATGTTGACAATATGCTTATTGTAAGCAAAAGCATGGAAGAGATCAATAGGTTAAAGGCTCAGCTCTCTAGAACGTTTGATATGAAGGATCTTGGAGCAGCAAAACATATCTTAGGCATGGAGATACACAGAGACAGGAAAAATGGTAAGCTTTGGTTATCACAGCAGAAGTATGTGGAGAAAGTACTTGAAAAGTTCTGTATGAACAATGTGAAACCTGTTAATGTTCCATTAGCTTCTCATTTTAAGCTTTCTTCAGTTTTGAGTCCTAGAACTGATGAAGAAAAGCAGTATATGTCTCATGTACCATATGAAATGTTGTAGGCAACTTAATGCATGAGATGGTATTTACAAGACCTGACATTTCACATGCAGTTGGAGTTGTCAGAAGGTTCATGGAAAATCCAGGTGAAGAACATTGGCAAGTAGTGAAATGGGTGCTTCGATATCTAAGAGGCACAAGTGACCATTACATCATCTTTAATGGTAGTGAAGGATCAGTCTGTGGATATGTAGATGTTGATTATGCAGGTGATTTAGACAAAAGAAGATCTACAATAGGTTATGTCATTACTCTTGCAGGTGGATCAATTAGTTGGATGTCAAAGCTTCAAGAAACAGTTGCATTGTCCACTTTCGAAGCAGAATATATAACTGCTTCAAATGCAAGTAAAGAAGCAATTTGGTTAAAGGGTTTACTTGATGACATTGGAAGGACGTAAGAGAAAGTGAATTTACTTTGTGATAGTCAAAGTGCTATTCAATTGGCTACAAATCTTGCTTATCACAGCAGAACCAAGCGCATTGATGTAAGGTATCATTTTCTGAGACATGTGATCGATGGCGAAAAAGTAGCTCTTCAAAAGGTCCATACACGAGAGAATTGTGCAGACATATTCACAAAGCCAGTTACAGTAGAGAAGTTGTGATGGTGTTTAGCTTCTCATAGCTTGCAGAAAATATGATGAATGGGCATGGGCAAGGGATTAGGAAATTTTTTGTCAAGGTGGAGTTTTTTGGTAGTTGACAACTAATTATGTAAATCTGGGTAAAATGTATTAGTGATTAACAAGTTAGTTTTATACCGAAACATCGGTTATGTAACTGAGGAGGCTCATATAAAACTAATGAATGCCCGAACTATTGTATGGAGAGTCATTTTATTGATTGAATAGAGATTCCAATCCCTTGCCCCGTGGATGTTTCCTTAACACTCTGTCACGGTTTTACCATGTAAATCCTGAGTTATTACTTGTGCATTTGTATTCAGTTTTCCTGTCAGTTATATTCCTTGCTTGGTTAGTTTATAACTGTAAATGCTAACTCATCTAACAACACAAGCCGATCATTCATAGTCACTTCGTCAAACGTTGTTGGCTTCTCCAGATCTTCAGTATTCTTTTTATGCTCACTTACTATTTCCATTACATTGTAACAAGCTCTTCTAATGCTAATAACTTGTGGGTGGAAACTCAGATCGACATTAGATTTAACTATTTTATGAGCCACAACACTAAATTTAATTATTTCAGTTACAATATGAATTTTTAGATGTAATTAGAAAAATAAATTGTTTACCAAACTATTCAGATTCCTCGCAATGTACTATTTCAGTTACAATATAAGTTTTAGTTACAAAATAATTTTCTAGATACAATTGGAAAAACAAATTGTTCACTAAACCATTCAAATTCCTCACAAAATCCTCGATATTCAAAATAACATGGAGAAAAAGGAATCTACACAGAGAGCTCGATCCATCCATCCATCAATGGAAAAGAAACACAACACATGGTTGAAGTCTAATAATTGGAAAGAACAATCAGTTTAAATTTGAAAATTAATTATGAATTACGGTACATATGAAGTAAACATGCAGTCATGGCGCTATTAGTCAATGCTTTCTAATGCCCACTAACCAGAATATTAAAACTGATTGAACGCCAACTAACTCGAATCTTAAAAATGATTAAACTCAATTTTAAGTGTAAAATCTGATTAAAAATCGAAAAACAGATAATATATATATATATATATATATATATTATATATATATATAAATATATATAATATATATATATATATATACTATATATATATATATATTATATATATTGATGTAAACAAGATTTATTAGACTTAGGCATATCTCAGGCATAAAGAAAGGGAAAATACGAAACAGAAGCAGACGTAATCATTATTAGTCCTGGCATTTTAGAACACGATTATTTTATTGCAACCTGACTGCTTCCATTACAATTTTGAGGAACTCTTGTCAAAAGTTTCAACTATCAGGACATTTATGTTTGCATGGATGTTCTCAAGATTTGGCTCAAGGCAATTGATTTAAGTGATTGAGCTCATTCTAATCTTCTACTATTGTTGTAGACATTATCATCCATTATTTAATACTCTCATTTTCAAAGAAAATAAGGAACTTTCCAATCGGAGTTGGGGGACTTACTGCTTTTGCGATATCTGCAGTTTGGATTGTTTGCATGGTATGTAATTGGGTAACTTGAGCCACAATTTTGTTTCAGCGCGGGAGGACAAAGACCACATCAAAATTCTCCACTGAATACCTCCATTACAATATGGGCCATTTGAAAATCTCATTACAACTTATAGTGAATATAGATATAAAACGTGAATTTTCTTTTGAAGATAAAACATGTTAAGAGTTTTCAATTATGATCCAAACATGGATCTCAAATTTCTCAAACTCGAATCTCCATTAGGACAGCATGTCCATATAACTAGGCCTAGACTCACCTTTACACCTATTGATATTATTTATCTTACTATTGGTGCAATAATAGCATGGGCAGACATTTCATAACCCCTTTGCTCTTCTAAAGGCTAAGATACAATTTAGGTGAGAACGTTTTCACTAAGTATAACCTATATACTCCAGTGGCAATTAAATATATGTGAACTTAAGCCTATATTTGCATGCCTTTCAATATATTTTGTATATTGTTTGTGTACAAATGTCATGGGCAAAGACTTCATAGTCGCTTTGCTCTTCTAAAGCCTAAGATATAAAATGGGTGAGATGATTTTCACTAAGTATTATATGTGTCGTCAAGTGGCAATTAAATATGCATTTAAAAAAAAAAATTGACAACACCTCTTTTGGTAACATATCAAATTATCAAAATAGTTAAATAAAGAGTATGCTAATAAAACGAAGAAATCCCCACATGTCTACCATTAAAACATAATCCAAAATCTACAATTTGGTTGGTTGGTTGGTTGGTAAAGTAGGGGCATTGTTATGCCCCCCACCAAGGTGAAATTTGGTTTATTAGGATACCTTCCTAGTTGCAACATCTTAGCAAAAGGGTAGTTTCCTCGAGTCGTGAGATGTATTTGCTTCATTGTAATGTCAAGCGTTGAAAAGTGTTGCTTGAATGCATTGACTGGAAGGGATAAAATGATATGAAATATGTCAAATATAGTCATGACGTGCATTGACTTTTGTGTGAGGAGTTAGTACTAGCTAGCTTTTATAGATGCTCAAATATTTCTCATTTTTTGCATGGATTATACACAAGGATATAACAGGGAATGATAATTTTGTATTGGGAGAAACATATAAAGATCCCTGGTTGGCTTTTTGTGGTTCCTGATTTGTTACTAATTATTTCATAATCTAGAGTTGTTATTAAGACTAAAATATCAAGTTCAACGTGTGCTCATGAGCATCCATCAATTAATTTAACATTAAAATTTATTTTTTCATTCAAATTTGGCTATAGTTAGATCACCTAACATATCAATTTTTTTTTTAATGCTCTTCATTCGTATGTGCTACCGGCTTATGATGTTTCCTTTGCAGCATTTGGTGCAAATGCTAGTTATATTATAATGCACAAGACACACCCTCTTAAATAAAATTATATGACAAAAAATACTTACTTATCAGTTAATCTGGTGCGTTCATTCATAAAAAAAAATTAAAATTCTCCAAACCCTAAAATAGATACAACTATCCACTTACTTATATTAAAAATAAAAATAACAAATTATCTATAAAAATAAATTGGAAAATGTATTTGTATAATTAGTATACATTGAAGCGGTGTATTATGACACAACTATGTATATTCTTATAGACAACTAGCCATCACCACAACTATATTAAAAAATAATTTTAAAAAATTAATAATAAATTATATATGAAAATAAATTGCAATATTCATATATATAATCATTATAGATTAAATTGAATCTATGTATTATGACCAAACTATCCAACATATACATAGAATGAACGAGGGTTGCACGGCAGCTAATCCCTACCTTGAGGGGAAGGAGTGGGAGGAGGGGGAGGAGTAGGGAGTGGGTTGTTGAGCAAGTTGACTTTGAAGTTAAGGAAAGGGATATGAGTAGGATTTTGTGCAGTTGGTAGAGAGGGCTCCCATCCATGGCCCAACAAGTAAAATGATTGTATTAGAAGAAGTTTATCAGCTCTTGCATTCAGATAGCAAGTTGTTAGAATCAGGCACATGATAGGAACATAAATTTCTTGTCCTTGGTTTAACTAGAAAGAGAATACAGAAGCTAAATCTTTGTGCTTGACTTTGCAACTGTAGAAGGAGTTAAGCAACCTCTATTGAAGAGGCACCAATGGATTAAGTTTAAATGATGTGATTTTTTGATTTTACAGGCACCAGTGGATTAAGTTTAAATGATGTGATTTTTCGATTTTACTCCAGTATCAAAGAGAGTTGCACCCATAGGGAAGGTAGTAGGGGCAGAGGTGATGTTAAAATGCTCTGGACAGAACTTAGACGAATTCTTGAAGAACGAAAAATCCAAGAACTATCTCCACTTAAAGTTAATTGTTAAGACTACTGAAGTGCATAAAAACCATGGAGTTTCTTCATTAAGTATCTTGAATGAGTTCTCCAATGTACCTCAAGATATCGTGACCAGTCCCTCAATTTACTTTCATGTGAGAAACAGACACTAATATTGCACAGATGAAGAGACCATGCCTCATAGTATCCATAGGTTAATCATCCCTAGCATAACCTGATAAATAAAAATGAAAATAAGAAATGGACTGTAGATATTGGCATGAAAAGAAAGTGACATTTATAAAAATTCAAATTATGCACAACAAAAGCATATCATGATTTTGCACGTGACATGAAGACTTCCATAATTAGTGAACTGATAAATAAAAATGAAAATAAGAAATTGATTGTAGATATTCGCATGAAAAGAAAGTGACTTTTATAAAAATTCAAATTATGCGCAACAAAATCATATCATGATTTTGTAAGTGACATGAAGACCTCCATAATTACTGAAGGTAATTAGTAGATTTATATTGCATAATATTACTAATGTCAGTAGCATTTAGTGAATTTAAAACTACTGATATACTCTCGTATTGAATCCATGCAATATAGTCTAGTATGCCATTTCTCTTAGCACCATCCTGTCAAGCACAAACTTGGGAAGTAAGTGTAGGGTTGTTGTTGATCCATAGATTCTTATATAGGTCAAGTCGTTTTCAATGTACTGGTCTCCTATATTGTTGAGCACTTGCATGGCTTCATCAGAAGTCTCAATGCTGGCTTACCTAATATGAGCTCAAAGGCCTATGCAAATAAATGATAACAAATGTTTGCATACTATCTTTTGTACTTGTTCTCCCACAAATCCTTACAATATACCTGTACAGGGATGTTGGAGATGCTCCATGCCCATCCCATGCCTGGAAAAGGGTGATTAGCACATATGACATCTAAGAAATACAAATCCATATAAAAGGTTGGAGGGGAATTTGGGCTATGCTCCTTGGCTTTGAGTATTGCCTGCTTCATTGTGTGTGAGAGGATTGTTGCCTAGTTTCAAAGTGATCCTTGCTTTAAAACAATGTATATTAATGGGACCTCGTCTTCCTTCACATGCGTGGCATCTGGTTCACCACAGAGCAGCTTTCTTACCATAGCAACATCATAAATGTATGGCTCTCTTAGGTGAATAGAAGGATAAACACCATCAAATCTAACTTGAAATATTCTATCCTCAACCCACCATTTTCCTATTCTTTTCCTGCTGTCTTTATCCCTGTTGAAGTTATCTACCCAGGAAGTGGTCAAGTAGTATTCACCTTGCTCGAGTAGTTTCTTTCACGCTGCTCAGATTGTTTCTTTAATGCAGGTCAGCTAGTTTCATTCACATTGATCTTGTAGTTTCCATTCATGTTAGTCAGGTAGTTTCTTTCAAGTTAAGTTCATTCCCTAGATTTTTCTCAAAATCCTATTTCTTGAGCATCATTAGCAACACCAATCAAAAGGGCAGGGGCAAAGGCAGTTGATACACCATCAGCAAAGGCAAGTATAACCAAGGTGGAAAAAGAACCATTGACATTAACTACACATATAATGGACTTAAGCGTGTAAGGCGTGGACTGAGTTTACCTAGAAGAATAGGTTTTGGTCCTTTTCATTTCCAATGTAGATGTAGAACCAATGAAGTAAGAAGATTCTATGGTTTCAGATCCTATAGCAACAGAGCAAGTAGAAAAGGTTTAACCATAATTCATTGATGACCTGTAATGCTACCTCACCCTTATTCCTTGAAGAATCCATAGCTCTTGCGTGCACAGTTTCACCTTGTGTGGGGATAGTTGGATGTGGGTATCTATCTTTCTATCAACCCACCAATCCCAGTGCCAGCCTATTTCCCCACCCTGTGGCAACAATGAAAGCAGTTGCACAACCAACAGCAATGGAGGTGTAGGCAGGTTGAACATAGCATACTAGTGTCTTGGTTAGTGAAAAAGCTTTGAATGAAGTGTCTTGGTTAGTGAAAAAACTGCTACAGTAGGTCTCTGACTCCAGTATACTACTACGATGTCATACCTTTAAATCTTTTGAAGAGCATAGTAATTGAAACAAGTTTCATCAGACGTTAAAGAGGGGGAACCCCATTGTTCTAAGCAGGCCTGAGATGGATTAGTGTTTTCTGATTAATAAACCTTTCATGTTCAATCTATTTCTTAGTAGACCATGGCACTAAGTAAGCAATGAAACTGAGTGTCTTCGATAATGAGGATTATTTATGGATAGTTTATACACACTCCTACCAGTATAATAACAACAACATGAACTCCCAGCATATCCGCATAATACAAGAAAAAAAGAACTCACAGATTTTCAGCATAATGTTAGCATTAGTTATTAAGCATTTAATGTCTAAGATATCATTAAGGCAAATATACCTATATTTCATTAACGAGTGGTGAGCATGAAAATTTCATTAACAAGTGGTGAGCATGAAAACAAAAACAAGTGGCTTGCATCCACAAGTGGCCCGTGTAGGTGATAATAGGTGCACTGCATGAGGATACAAGTGGCAAGAAGAGGTTTCGGCTATCAGGCACATTGTGGCTCCCATGAAAATTCTTTGAAAATATTGTTGTTGAGGTTGTCTAACTGATACAATTTCTACAAAACCCCACAATTTATGTGACACCCCAAAAGAAGAATGGGTATAATGCATATATTTTTGGCTTCAATGAGAAAGACCCATAAGAGATTCCATGGCTAAGGAGCTCAAGGACATGACCTCAATGCAGGAAAAAAAAGCTCCCACTCAGACATAATGCCAGCTTTGGCATTTATCTACCCATCGCATAGGCTCTCGCTCAGGAATATTTGTACATATACAGTAATTATGCTAGCTTCACAAGGATTTGAAAAAATACAATGATTAGAAGCTTGATCACCATTGCCAAAAGATGATGTCCTAGCTTAGCAAGTTGTTGAAGCAGATGATTCTTTCAATGAACCAGCTTTCCTTTGCATGGATAGGGATGGCCCATATAATAAGGCTTCTTTTGGAAAGACCTATTTGAACCAATGACATGAATGGACCATCTAACCAAGCTTCTTCTAGAAGGACCTATTTGAACCAGTTGATAACCTTCAAATAAGCAATCCTAGCACCTAGTATGCACAGTTACCCATCACAGGAAGTCGAGGCTTCTTTCTCTCTAGGTCCCATGAGTAACAGACATCCTTGCGAAAGCTCATATAGGATTCTTAGCTAACAAACAACTTTATAAAATGAAAAAAGCTTCTCTAATTCACCCAATGCTTATCTTGATGGTGGCCTTTACCTTAATGGTGGCCTTGATTCACAGTTTTAGTGTAATTCACCCAGATCATACCTTGATGGTGCATTGATTTAGAGTTTCAGAGTAATGAAGACCAAGATGATATAGTGTATACATATGTGAATGCATAAACATTTTGCATGAAAAGGTGGTACAATGTTTTATATTAAATTTGCAAAGCCATTGATATAGAAATATTATTAAAAAAATAGATATAAATTAAAATAAATATAGGAAAGGAAACTTGGACGTGGGCATGCAAGGCTTGCATGTAGCCCACGTATCGCCTCTCCACATTCTAGGACTAGTCTCAACTTCGTATCGAGATGTGGGAAATGAGAGACAGTGCTAGTGTTATCGTGGAGCATAATAGCTATCTCGAACCTGGCCACTAAGGCTCATGTGCTGCTACGCCCCTTCTTATTCACCTTAACTGTTACCCGTACAACCCACCTGCCTTCACAAAAGCTACAACTTTGACCTTGATTGATGGTGCACCATATTAGATATAAACTGGTTCTATGGCCATTTGAGCACGTTTTAAACACACCTTTTTGACTTGATATGTGGAACCCCAACTTCACAATGTAATTCATTTTTTCCCTTTTAAGAATGGCTTTTGAAGATGTTTCACACAAGCAACTAAGGAGGATAAAAAAACTATGATTTCCCAGATTGATGGTCTGGGCTGGTTACTATAGCTTGATGGGATCAATGGCTTTTAGGCTGAGTGCCTACTTGCTCACTTTTACTTGCTTTTCGTTACTTGAAGGTTGGGAGAATTACCCCCAATTGGTCCAAGAAAGAAATGGAAGGCAGGGGTGAAAGGTTCACAGCGATAGTGCCTATGCTATTATTATTCTCGGCTTCAACAATAGTAAGGGCTAGACTCCGTTGGGTGAAGAGGCAGTAAGTAAAAGGTGAAAGCAAGGCCCCAGCCAGTGCTTTTAAGAGAAGGGTAATGTGGCATTATCAGTAGGCTTTCCTCTAGCAATGAAGTGCAAAAACTTTGTGCACTGGCTATTGAGAAAATGGAATATTTGGCTTCACTGGTATCTTTGTCGAGAAAGGATTTGACGTTGAGAGTAGAGGATTCCTTACCTATTGCTTGCAGAATAGATTTTGAAGGAATTTCATCAACATCTCTTGTTGTTTTTTTGAAAGAAATTGATCCAAAGTCATCACAAGATGTTATTGGTTACAAACCGTGGCACCGCACAAGTAGAGACTTGAAATATCCAAAGGAAATTAGTTGTGTTCTTCCTAGAACACAAACAAGAGTTCGAATTTCTAACAGTTCTTGTGTTCTTTACTAACAAATGAATGAATCTATCTAGGCTACGACAACCTCTCCCCCGTCCTTTCTCACCCATATTCTGCTACTGGTCTCTGCAAATATCCCACATCATAGCCTGCAAAGGTCTTTGCGAATATCCCACATCATAGCCAGGAAAAGCCAGCAACATCAAAAGACAATAAAGAAGTATGAGGTACCTTTCAATGAAGGACAAGGACCACACTTGAAGAATAGTTAACTAGTATCACAGACACATGGGTAGTACATGCAGTACCCATGTGCAGCCATGTGGTATATGGTCTACCTGCATGCAGTGTGCATGTCGCCTAACATATATATTACTAACATATCTAAATAAACCAAACATTTAATCGAAATGATTTAATGCCAGCATTAGTTTCATGATTGAAAATTCGAAGGAAACACATCAAAGAAATATGAAAATAACATATGGTTATGGCCTCCCTGCTTCGGGAAGAGGCCAAATAAGATGACAAAAAAGGTTTCACTATGAAAAATATGTCACGAGTCTTAAAACTTATTGAGAAACTTAAACAATTCAATTAATATTAGTGAGCATCATATTGATTACTATGGCCTCCCTACCTCTGGAAGAGGCCAAATAAGATGGCGAAAAAGATTTTGCTATGAAAAATATGTTGTGAGTCCTAAAACTTTGGTTATTAAGAATCTTAAACAGCTCAATTAATATTAGTGAACATCATATCGATTACTATAATCCCTGCCTAGTCCCTGCCTATCCTCTAACAAGAACTAATATCTCATTTATGTGAATTAAATTATGTGAATAAATTATATAAAGCATACAAATAACTTTGATACATTTGCATCACTCACACATACAACGATAAATTTTAAAAATAAATTTTAAAAAATTAATAATAAACTATCTATCAAAATAAATTGCAAAATATATATATATATATATAATCATTATCCATTGAATTGAATCTGTGTATTATGACCAAGCTGTCCAACATATACATAGAATGAATAACTCATTTATGTGAATAAATTGTATAAAGCACACAAATAAACCTGATACATTTGCATCACTCACACATACAACGATAAAGTTTAAAGTTTTAAATTTTTTAACTATTTTTTTAACGTATCTCGTGCGGGTATTGGGATTTATAGCCTATTAGCCAATGATTTATAACCTATTAACTAATATACAAGTGACTCACGAGGAGTGACAATGAACCATCATGAAAAAAGAAAAAAGAAAAAATCTTTATTATTAATTATAAAACAAATAAAATTTAATTGGTTATTGATTTGTCGAAAAATAAATTTTGTTAATGAAAGTTAATTTTTGCATTTTAAAAATTAAAATTATATTAAAATTAATAGTTAAATATTCATAAACATAAATTTATTATAAATATAAAATATTTACTTTGTCAGAATTTTAAATCTTATATTTTATGGTTAAAAAAAATTATAGGTAAACATATATACAATTTTCATGTATTTTTTTCATGTATATCTATTTAAAAGTCTGTAGAGTAGATATTTGTTGGAGGTGAGTTGTTAAATTTTTCATTCATTTAAATAAATCTACAAAGAAAGAAGTAAAAAACTCAATAAAATGGTAGTTTGTGTTCATCTATTATTTTCCTCATATATGATTTCCACCCAAATAGGATGTCCTACATGAAATCCAAATAATGTTAAATTCTCCCATACCAAACATTGAGTTGAGCTCTATAGGTAGTCCATCATACCAAACATTGAGTTGAGCTCTATAAGTAGTCCATTATATAAGAAAACGATGTAAAGATACAATTACATTAGCTACTAGGGCAAGGTGTTATTTGACCAAGTACCTTACCATTTTGCCGCCCATCATAATGTTTCTAAAGAAAGATGTAACTTGGTCAATGTGTATTCATACAAAGCATTAAACAAAATTACACTCAGCCAGAGGTACCCTCTATCTAGATTGATGCCATATTGGACCAATTGTAGCAAGATAAATATTTTTCCAACCTAGATACAAACCACTTTTAGAAAAGTGTTTGCATATGTAAAAGTTTGACCAATTTGCAAGCTCGATAGATCTAGTTGCAAAATGGATATGTGCATTTTTCCAAATAGGTAATGTTTACACAATGTTTAGCTTTCATATTGATGTTTTCTTTTATTGTATTTATTAACCTAAACAGATTCATTGAATATTAAAATTTTCTAAATATTTATCTCCAATATAATTATATATAGAAAGGTTATTTGATTTTAGTTATATATGTGTGTGTAATATATGAATTTTATTTAAAATTTAATTAAAATTATTTTAAATGATATATTTAAATGATTGAATTTATATAGATGGGATATCTCGAAATTTATATATAAATTTAAAATATATAAAAATATATTCTAAAATATTAAAATAATAATTTTATTAGAAATTATATTTGAAAATTATTATTTAGAAATAAAATAATAATTTATTAACAATGATAATTGTAAAATTTAAGTTATATGTATATTTAAAATTATTTAAAATAATTATTTTATTAAAAATTATATTTTCAAATTAAAAAAAAAAAATAAAAAAAAAAAAAATTATTTAGTTGATTTCCCTGGTCTAACCCATCCAAAGATATTATAAAATTGCAGATTTTGTTGTCAAATCATATCAAACAAATAAGGCCACGACTATTTTAATGATTTAAATAGCACTTTACCTCGTTTTTTAACCGGGTTTTAACTGCTTTTTATTATCATTAGCGCTGCTTATTTATTTAGCATATGAGATGTTGTACACTTCAATTTGTTTGAATGGTAGATTTATAAAATATTTCTTATTTAGCATATGAGATGTTGTACACTTCAATTTATATGTAGATTTATAAAATATTTGAAAATTTGATAAATAAAATAAAAACAAGTTCAATTGTTTGATCTAACTTTTGTTAATCATATTTTAATACATTCTTGACAATGCAATTAACGTAAATTCAATTGGTTACAACTACTTTCTATTGAAATTAACACTACCTCTCAGGAATATAACACCACCTATTTAGCATAAAAGATACTGAACTCTGCAGAAATGTTCGCTATTGCAGTGGTGATGTCTCTGTAGTTGATAATAAAAGGAGTAGATTGAAATAACTTGCGCATTATCATTTGGATACTTTACGACTTTTTAGATCTCGAGGAAAACATTGCAATCATTTCAACGCTGATCAATGAAGTAAGACCCTTATTTGAAACTACCATGAATATTATTGGTTATTACATGATATGGATGTTGAATATATATATATGAAGTGATGTTTAATCAAATGTATATCATGCGATTTATGGAAATGGTGAAAACATCGATATCGAGGGTACAATAAGTAAATGTAAAAAACTTTGGTCAATTAAAATACAGCACTTGTGCACGGGCAACGGGAATTTCCACGTTCAGTTCATTTATAGAGTTTTGAGATAGAAAACATCAGGTTCAGGTGCATTATATAAGACTTTCCAAAATGAAAATATTGGTTTAATCTTCTGCATGAATTTATAAACCATGCAATGCTTTTTGTCTCCATTGATAAATCTGTCTTGCTCGTGTGAACGAGTAATATAAGAAATATTTGTATGTTTAAAGCTTTTGGTTTTTCTCATTGTAGGCTAGGCTTTCGCATCTAATTCAAAGAAAACACATTATTTTAATAAAATATTCATATAGTTATATTTAGAAATCACTCACAAGCTAATTATTTAACGTGAAATTTTGGAAGAGGAATAAAAATGGGACAAAGATGTAATATTTATCGGGAAATGTGTAAATATTTGAGTTATTTTATTTATTTATTTGGTAAACTATGGATCATGTTAAAAGCTTTGATGTGAATAAATTATGAACATGGATAATTTAATTTTATTAATAGAAAAAAATAATAGTCAACTATAAAGTTACGGAAAAGTAATGTTATAAAGGAGTTTCATAGCTATAAGAGAGTTTCATATTTCAAAACAATCGAAACACAGTTATGGGTAGAGGTAGTGGCTTACTAAAACTCCTCTCCCTAGAGGTAAACTATCTTAGTTAGGAAAAGGAAAGCCAAGAAAGGAGTTATAAAAATATATAAGACTAAAAACCTCTAACACTGCATTCTAGAGGGAGGTAGGAGCCAAACAAAGAGTTCTTGAGCTGGCTAAGTTCTTGAGTTGGCTGGCCAGTGGAATTCTATTTGAAGCTTAAGTGCTAAGATTAAAGGCCCTTGACTAAAGTTGTTTGAGATTAGGAAGTCTTAGGTTGAACCTATTGAGGTTCTTGTTTTGAAATTGTTCTGGATATGAAGTTGACTTGCGGGAGTTTCAATAGAGGGATTGATTCTCATAGGTTGGGAGGAGAACTTTGTGCCCTGCGATTTTTTGGTCAGCTAATCCATTCAAAACATGAACAAAAAAGATAAGTGGAATTCACTATTCTAAGTAATTATTTTCTCTTTGTTATTGAAAAATGGCATTATGTAGGTTTACATTCCATATGAGTCTATATAGTGACTCAGGAAACTTCTATTATGTTGTGTATGTGTAAGAATAAGCTATATGTGTATGGGCTAGTTACTGGCCAGAGTTGATCCTCCTCAACTAGCTTGGAACAATCCCAACTATATTTATTTCAATGAAGTGGGGAGTTAGGTCCTAGAAATAGGTCCCATCAAGCTCTAGACATAAGGAAAATGATGAATATTGTTAACTACGAAAGAGTGCAACTAAGAAATAAAACTAAAAAGAGAAACAAACTATTTTCCTTATTACACACCAAAACCATGCTAAACATTTTCATTAATAAAATATAATACAAATATAGATGCAAAAATGTTTTCTCAAGATAGAGAATGTTTTTGTTTTTATATTGTACTATCATATACTTAATGAAAACACTCAACATAGTTTTTTGTATTTAAGGAGGTCTACTCGCCATCCTTCTTAACATGGTATTAAGGTAGGTTTGGACATGACTCCCTCACAGGAGGACCTAGGGACATGGGGAGAGTAGTGTTCACATATTTTTCCATCATTTCATGAAGAAGAGATGAGCTACCCACCATGCACAATCAACAAGGAGAGAACCAATTACGATGATAAGAGCTTGTACACTCATCCCTATGCTTCGTGTAAGGAAAGAAAACTTGTCATGAAGGGAATGGAAATAATTATTCTCATTAATTTCTAACAGAGTTGTTGGAAGGACAGTCTAAGCCAAGAAGGAAATTCCTAAAGATTACTAAAAAATTATGAATGGAAATAATAACATTATCCATATAATTGTTGATTTCATAGAATTGCCGTAGAAATTTTCTTTGAGCAAAAATGGTATGAGGAGGTTTGTGTTTAGTCTATAGATTGAGTGCAGAAGACAAAATCCAAGCTTCATAAGAGGGAGACTTACATGATCCACCAATTTTGATCGTAGAAATATTTGGCCATGATAAAATGAGATTCTTAGAAGGAAAAGAACAAAAAGGAATCAAGATAGAGAAGAAGGAAAAAATCAAGGGCTTAAATCAATGTTTCAGTACTCTATTGAATAAGTTGCTTGAATACTCCTAGCTTTTTTATCCTCTGGCCACAAAATACCACACCTTAACCTGCAGTGCTTCTTTATCCATATTTGTTAAAAGGGCAGATAAGAACACTTTAACAAGTACCTTTGAACAATCCATAAAGTTGGAGAAGGAAATGTCATCTCTAGCATGAAACACACATAAGGAGGATCTCAAGGCTAGTGGGAAGTCATCTCTAGTGTTCACAAAACTAGTGGAGAAAGATGATACTAATTAAAAAGTGTACTCAAACTAATTAATAAAATTTCAAATGAGGTAGGCTATTCGAAAAATAACCCAAGTGTAACCTTATTAGGGCATAAACCTTTTCAACCCTTTCAGAATAAAACCAACAATTGACCCAAACCCATTGACAATTCAAGTTTGAAGTATTATACAACACCAATAACATGTTTTAATTTGATCCTTTTTCTATAGAAAACAACCAAACAACAACACTAATAATATTTTTTCATTTATCCCTTTTCTTGATCAATACAAGTTGGGATTAAAAATGGGACAAACCCTTCTACCCCAACCAAGCCTTTTATGAAAACTGAGATATATCATTGATATATAAGAAATCAGTGGCGATGAAAATAATGCATTTTTATGTTATGCTAATGAGTTCAATTCAAACCTTTACATCCATTTCACCTTTCTTAACTTCTAATATCCCACTTGATCCTGAGATTGAAGGGAAAACCTACTAAAAAAACAAGGTTGGGGTAATAGGGTCAAAACCCAATTGTTTGCTAATTATTTTTCTCTCTACTTAGTGAAAAAATTATGTCCAAAGGACCTTAATATAGTAATGGAAAAAGGTTGGAGAAATGATCCTTTCAAACATACTCAACAAACCAGGCCATTATTCATCCACCTTTCTATAGTTATAACCTAGTCGAAATGACAAGTTCATATCTTCAGTCCCCCTTACCTTAAGGGAGATAGATAAGTGAGTTCATTGATAAGGGTTTAGTAGTAGCATTATATAAATAATTGATTTCCATAAAGACAAAAAAACCGTTCTTAAATGCACTACTCTTTTCTTAACGAAAGTAGAGTTATCATGTTTGGGTTGATTTCCCTACCACCCATAAGACTTCATTTCACTTGATCTGGGTCTCTCCATTGATGATAGATAGGAGAAAAATAATAGAAAAATAATGTAGGTTCCACCCTTTTTACTTCCCTCTTCCAGTTATATTGGTTGTTGATTTTTATGGATGCAACTTGCTTGGTTGATAAGGAGTAGAAATGAGAAACTAGAGGAAATGAAATAAATAGTAAAGGAGTGAATTACTAGTAAAACTCATTGTTGAGTAGCTTTTACATTAATTCTAGATTTGAATTATATTCCTCTGTTGTTTCTTTATTTCTCTCCTCAATCTAACACCCTTTACCTTGTTCAGGTAGGACTAAAGTGATACCATACAGGGTTTGACTAGGGGCTAAACGTGCCACCTTTTCTATATCCTACATATCATTTCTGCATAACTCACTCATTCAAGGAGGGACTAGTTCCTCCAATCCTTATGCTCCACTTGGATACTCCTTTCCATGTATTTTATCCAATAACATGGGTGTGCATGTCTTCCCCCTACTTCAACACCTATAAATTGACTCGAAATCTATCTGATGGATTTATTTTGAAGAATTTGATCTTGGAATGATTGGGGAGTTTTCCCGCCTATCGAAAAAATCAAAACTTGGAAAATATGGATAGGGAGAAGTTGGGAACTGTGATATGTGGGTCATATCGGGATGCATTTTAGTATATGAAAATTTTCATTTATTTTGATTTTTATAATATCCTTGAGACTAAACTACTTAGGTGGGTGCACGACTATAAATGGGACTTGGGCAGAGAATTTTTAATTTTCTTAGTGTACATGCTACTATACTAGACTATCAAACTAGTTTCATCTAATTTCTGAATCGACGACCCAATGGTCCTTGCTTCATCGAATAGGTGGACCCATCCTCTCTTTTGTTAATATGAAACTATGGTCAAATTACACTTCAAACATCTCATTTGATGGAGATAATGATTGCATTGAATTCCTCTTTTTGAGAGGACCAAAATCGACCTAAATATCACTCAAATCAGATAAGGGAAAGTGTACTTTTGAAGAAAATCCCACATGTGCATATTTGATAAGGTCAACCCTGAATAAAAGTAGAACACCTTGAAAGGCTATAAATACAAGTTCCCTATACCTCATTTAGACACTATTATGAGACTCTTATATCTTTGCATTTGGCTCGCATAGGTCTGAGGCTCATTCGCGTAGGATTTGGTTCAATCTGAGGTGAAATTGTAGGGTCTAAAGCTCGCACCTTTGATTTAGGTTTTGGATCTCAGTAATAGGCACATCATAGGAAGAATTCGACCATATTCACTCACACAAAGTATCATCTATGCAACTAGAGCATTCCAGTCACATGGACAACACTTAATCCGTGTGACTAGGAATTAGGGTTTTTGTAGTCCATATTTGACCCTAGTTGCTCACATGTTAGGCTTAAGGGAGCAACGTAGTAGATAGAGTCGCTCACATAACTACTTTTCTATGTGACCAAAACCTAAAATATGAAATCTTAGTCTTCAAAATTTTTCACTCATTGACAACAGAATTTGACAGTTGATTGTAGAAAGTGGTATAGTTCATTACAGACTTCAAAATGATATTTTTGAGTATATGCTTTGTTGGGTTCATTTATGGATGTTGTAGCTATTTTTGTTGAATATATGGATCATTTTGCACTCTTTTTCTAAATCATTTGATGAAAATCTACTAAGAATAATAATTTGAAAGGTTTTCTCCCATAGTGGGTTTTGCCCTAGTCTCGGACCAATCATGGTGTCTCTATATGTGAAAGCTTCTCTTCCATTGTTCCTTTGTGTTCTATTGCATTGATGATAATTATATTTTTCTTTCTATATAGTTGCATATGTTGTTGAATAATGATGTAATCCAAATAATTTTTTGATGTTACGGGGTGAATTTAATGTGTTAATGAAGAAATGCAATTATGAAATCAAAGAACAATATATCCCTTAGAAAAATTAACATGGTATTAGAGCTGGTTCAAGAAAATTCATGGAGATCACCCCTATGATGACACTATTGATGGAAGAAAGTGAGGATAAAGGAGACCTAAAAGAAATCTAGGAAACCCTAGGAAATTTGGTCATTAGGGTTTGATGGATATTATAAGATTTTGTTTTGAGATAAACCTTGTTTTGTGGCAAACATTGGAGATATGAAATCTAGAAACCCTAGCAGGGTCAATGTGAATATGCACGAGCACTTGTGTTAGATTTGATGAAGCCCTAGATGGGATAATCTCTATTTTTCCTGGTTATTGATAAAATTGATGAATATATATTGAAGGCAACAAGTGGATAATGGACAGTGATGCCCCATAAAGGATGGTTCAAGAGGGAGATGATCAACTCTCATTTAAGATAAGCAATTTTTGATATATTATGCTCCTTTATGTCTTTACTTTTGACTTATGGATATGATTATTATTTTGATTATGCATCCTACATGTATATTTTTGAATATTTATATTCTCCTAACTTCTTGATGAGATATGATCCAGCTTCTGAAGAGAGGCTCATGATGAAAAGGTGACAAAGTCCTACAAGTTGCCTATGTAGAATAAGAAGGTGCATAGGTATCTAAAAACTACAAAGTGTGTATGGTGGTATGTTTCATCTGCAAAATTGGATGTAAAGGTAATCATGAGAATGTCTCTTTCAAAAATAGCTCATACATCTGAAAGTGATTTTGCTTCATGGTTATGATGAAATGGTGCACTTGGTATTGAACAAGTATCTTACTTCTTTATCATGATGAACTTCTTGATTCTATGAGGCTACTTAATATTGTTCTTTGATATAGTGGCATACTTGATGTTTGGCTAACATCTATCATTTTGGATATCTCGATCCCATGAGTAAGGTTAGAACCTTGATTCTAATAGATGGTAACTTGACACTACTTTTTGTGAAAAGCATGGCAGCCATTACGATAAAAGTATAACAATGAGATTAATACTCATGATATTTTGTTGACCATGGCTATGTTTTGATGTGTTTAATGATTGTGGAATATGGTAAAATTTAATACCCTGACTTGATGGATTAAGTTATGTGAAAAAGGATTAATGCCTGTGATCATGATTCTTGAAGCCTACTCCTATTAGATATTTTACTCTAACACTTGAGGATAGAATGATGTCATGATGAAGTAACTCATGATAACTTAACATAACATGATGAATATGTGATATGGTCTGACTTTATGATCTAACAGATTCATTGATGCATGGTACCATTATATAAAGGTTGATGGCATGAATGAAGATGACTGAAGTGGATTCCCATTAAGATGGACAGCCTCTCCATAATATCCCTTCTCCTATTATCATTTTCATTATATACTATTTACTATTGATTTATGGGCATGAATAGACAAATATATGACATTATTGATCTGTAGAAAAGTTCTGATGTGAGGTGAGAGAGTTTTCTCTTACTCTAAGTCTCATTCGCATGGAAGAAATCCTACAGGAGTGACTTTAGCCTCTTAGATGCATAGAAGTAAGATCAAGGGTATGAACGAGGCACTAAGATAGTTTTGGGCATATCCAACCATAGTTGCTCACTTACTATGCTTCAGAGAGTGACTGGGAAGCTGCAATCGCTCACTTTGCTTCAGAGACCGACTGGGAAGCCATAGTTGCTCACATAACATCTTGTAGGGTGCGACTGTAATCTCCCAATTGCACAGAGGAAGGCCTATGGCTGTCACTATGCCTGCAAGACAAAAACATAAAGTTTTGTGCATGAAATCAAATGTTCACCTAAAATATATCAGTACTATAAACATGAAGCAAACAGTAGAAAGTTCTATGAGAAGGAAAGTTTGAATGCTTACTATAATATGAATATATAGATTAAAATTGTATTTATAGGTGACTGAGATGTGCATATTGATGTTTCATTACGTTTGAAGTTTGTGCTACAATAGTTTGACATGATTTTGCTGTTTAATATAGATAATAAGTGTTTGGAGTTATGACATGATGGTGACTTAAAACTTTGACTTGATGTTGAAAAATGTTTTGGGGCTATAGATTTCTCTATGATAACAAATTTGGATTTGCCCTAATACCTAATGATTTGATTTGATGAATGATGATTTATGTTATGTGGGAATAGTGACCTTCAGTGACTAATATGGGTATCCGATAATGGTTTTGTATTGGTCTCCTTCTTCCTAGCACAATGAGTTGAAGTATTGACAAGTATGGTTCAATGTGAAGTAATATGACAATGAAAGGATGGAACCTACATAACTTATTCTTGGTGTATGTAGTAACTTATATTACGATCATGAGGATGACTTGATGAAGTTTGGGTTGATATTTCTTAGCAAATTAAATCTTTTTGGCATGAAAATAGAAGAATTTGTGGCTTGATGAGAGTTCTACCTTCTTGCTAGCTTCCTTTTTAACTAGTGTCTTGAATTATATGAACTTGGAGAATGTCTCATCTTTCTTCCACGTGAAGAAGATCCAACACTTCCGTGAGAAGTCATCAATAAAAATGACAAAATATTTGTGTCTGATAGTGGAGGTTGTCGAGAAAGGTCCATAAACATTATAGTGGATACTTTCTAGGGCTACATGTGCTTTGTTGTCCCCATCATAGAATGTGGATTTTATGTACTTCCGCAACGTACATCCTTTGCATACATCCTACTACTTAAGTTCTCCTTTAGGGAGGATAGTGGTTATTTGTTGTATAATATTCAAGGTACCATGATGCAAATGGCCAAGTATTTTGTGCCAAATTTCATTGACATCGCTAACTACACTTTCTCCACCTTAGTGCTTAATGCAGCACAATCTTCTACATCTAGATTATATAGGTTCTTCAAATGAACCCTGATATGCTTCACCCGTCCTGTGGCTATGTGTCTCAGGAACACTTTCCTTTGATGAATATCACTTCACAACCATGGTCTTCCAAAATTGCAACAAAGATTAGATTTTTCTTTATGCCTAGAACAAAGATGTCATCCTTGATCTTGAGAGGGGACCCTGACTCCCTCTGAAAGGTGAATGTACCAATACCTGTCACATTGTACCTTTTTTCACCCCCTAGCTTAATGTGCATCTAAAGATCTTTCTCCTCCAAGTCACTGAAAAAATATTTACACCTTGTCATGTGGAACAATGTAGTTGAGTCCAAGTACCATACACTCCCCATCATTATGTTGGACATGCATATGATAAGGGTAAAGTCAAGCTCAAACTATGAATCCAAGGTTTAACATGCTACTCCTCCTAAGGTCTTCTTGCTTTCATTTTTGTGTGGACACTTCATGGCATAATGTCTGCAGTCATGACAATGCAAGCATTTAATTTTTGACAGATATTTCTTCTTTCGCCCTTGACTGGATTTTGGTTTGGTTTTAGATTTATTCCCTTTTCCCTTCTTTCCCTTCCAAACCAATCTAAAGTTTTCTTTATCCTCGCCCTTAGATGAGGTCCCATCTCTGGTGTTCTGTCTTATTTCCTCCTATACCAAATCAGACCATAACTATTTCCAACTCGGTAGTTTCGTCCTTCCATTCACTGAAGCTTGATAGTTATGCCAACTCTTGGGAAGGCCCAAAAGGGCTAGGCTTACCAAGTCATCCTCTAAAATAATAACACCAACTATTGCATGCTCATAACAAAATTGTGTGAACCTACTTACATACTACAAGATAGTGTCATCCTTCTACATCTTGATATTTCAAAGTTTACCCTTGAGCTCCAGCTTCTTGTGGTCACTACTATTCTGGAATAGATTTGTCAGTGTTTACCACATTTCATAAGTATTTTCTTTCCCATGGAGATTGGTGACATGTGGTCTCGTACTCCCTCCAATAGGTCTCGTAATCCCTCCAATATTATTCTTCTCACCTTGGTTACATCTATCTTCCATTGAGCAAGGTTTTTGGCATCATATTTCACTGGTTTTGGAACATCTCCCTTGATGTATTATAGAAATCCATTGTCATTGAATACATCCTCCATGTGATCCTTCCATTCGATGAAATTAGAGTTGCATTCCAAGGCATACTCTAGCCTCAACCCATTGAAGGTCATCTTCTCAGATTTGAAGAGATCTTGCTACACTGAGCTGCAAATTTGAACCTCCTGAGAAACAACTTCGAAATTCTTGCTCTAATGTTAATCCTTTTGTAATACCATGTAGAAATTATGGTGTAGATTTTCAATTTCTCATGAACTTTTAAAAAAATTTACAAGACAAAAACCTAGTCTACTACACTATGGAAGTTAATTCCCAACTTAGAACAAAAAATTTAGACATGAAATAAGAAATAACACACATGCACACAATATATTTCTTGGGGAAAGAAATCTTGTAAAAACCCCAATGTATGCTTGCATTAATATGATGAACATAGATGTATTACAATTGATTTTCTCAACTAGCACAACCTGCAAGTGAATAACCTCTCTCTCTACTCATTGAGAAGCTTTGACCCAGACTTAATCAATTGATGCCTTTTCTTGAGCCCTATTTCCTTGCGCAATTCCTCAAGAAATTATTCCCCTATTATTTAGGAAATTTTCCAAAATGAATTGCACAATTCCCAAGGTTGATCATTTGATTGCATGCAACACTTGTACACTCAAGACTAGTCTACAACTGATGTTACACTGCCTTGGAATCTCCACCAGAGTTGGGGAACTCAAATTCTTTGCATGCACTAGTTATTTTGGGATGATTGATCAGTTAACTAGATGATCATTGAGTTTGACAGAAGTCCCACTGCACAACTGACCTTCCACAAGTTCCTCCAACAATTAGAACTAGTTTACTTGAATACAACTTGAGATAACTGACTTTGATTGATACAAATTAGCAATCACAAATTCTTAACTAAACTCTAACTCCTCTAACTCGAATTTACTCAGTAAACTGGGTGACACAAAGAATGTCACACAAGTTAATTGCATCCAAGTTGTATGCTGACGTGGAAATTCATTTTTTCTCAATTTAATGAAGGAAAAATAAAATTAAGAATTTATTGCTACATTTTTCAAAAATCCTTCAGGTGAATCTAATGCATGTTATCGATGACAGTCAAGAGTTTCAGCACAATAATGTGTTGATAAAAGCAACCAACAAATGAAGTAGCATTCAAAATAAATGAAATAGTCAAAAAACACATATTAAAACAAAATTGATGGAGACCCCAAAAAGTACTCCAACTATGATATTGGTTATCCATGTTCAGCGAAAGTTCCTCCATCACTCCTCTCATGAAGCACACCTCTACTGTCGGCCTTCATCACCCTAAATCCCATAATTTTTTGTCGACCTCCATCACTCCACTTCCTGAAGAACCAATTAACAACGTAAAGACGGACCCGTAATCCTTTACCTTTACTTTTTTTTACTAGTGCTTCGTATTGAAAATTTGAAGACAAAACATTTCTTTTCTCTTAAAAAATTGTCTTAAAATCTCCCTCCGTGTAGCAGTGCCGAATGCAACGATAGACAAGTTGTCTCTAATCGTAGTAGTAGATATAAAAGGGACAAAAGAGGAATTGATGTCCGACAAATCTTGTCAGTAAAAGTTGTCGTGTTCTTCCTAGTCAACTACCCCCAAAAAACAAGGAGCCCAACAAATCGTTGTCTTTATATAAAATAACGTGAATGATAAGTAAAATAACAACCTCAGCATAGGCGCAAGAGAGTAGTTGCTCGTGTTCTTCCTAGTCAACTACCCCCAAAAAACAAGGAGCCCAACAAATCGTTGTCTTTATATAAAATAACGTGAACGATAAGTAAAATAACAACCTCAGCATAGGCGCAAGAGAGTAGTTGCTTCGAAGATGGCAGACTTAGGGCACACTATCAAAATCAATTTTGCAGTTGTTAGATAATATTGTCTTAAATTAATATGTTTGTGTCTTAATTATTAATTGTCTTAAATAGATTTCATCTAAAGTGGTCATTGTCTTAAATACAAAGTTTTGTCTTAAAATATTTTTGTCTCAAAATATTTTTGTCTTAAATATAAAGTTGTCTTAAAATAATTTTGTCTTAAATATAAAGTTTTGTTTCAAAATATTTTTGTCTTAAATATAAAGTTTTGTTTTAAAATATTTTTGTCTTTTTGTCTTAAACTATTTTTGTCTTAAATTTAATGTTTTGTCTTAAAATATTTGTCTCAAACTGTTTTTGTCTTAAAGTTTATATTTAAGAAAATTCAATTGATATTAAATTTTAATGTAAAATAACTAAAATAAAAAGTGAATTTTTAAGACAAAAGATTACATTTGTCTTTAAAAAATGTCTTAAAAATACCCTTGGTGTAGTAGTGACACACTCTAAATTCAACTTTTCCCAAAATATAAAATAACTCAAACTAACTAAACTTGACTCAGTTAACGGACTCTCCTAAATTTAATTAACTCTTGCAGCAAAAATAATTACAATTTCTAACCTATTTTAACCAGATTTATCTCTACATATTGTCTCTCTTGCTTGAATATGGGGTTGATGTAAATACCTTGAACAATTGGTCAGGCAAGTATAAAAAACTTTCAATTTTTTCGGGGTGATTTTATCATATTTGGACAGTATTTCATTCCCAACCAAGTCAAGCAAGTCGGTTCAATCTTCGTTAATGAGTTGCGACTTGTTTGCCAATGGTTTTGTCAAATCCTGTAGATGTTTGGGAATTGCATAGTGGTAGGAAGAGGATTATGTCTTGTTTAATAACTTGTAACTTATCTGCAGTAGTTCAGTCACATCTTATGGATGTTTGGGTTCTTAATGATAGTTGTAATTTAATGACATTTTTTTTAATGAGAAATAAAGGTTGGAAGGATAATAAATATTTTTCCCAACCACTAAGATAAATCCAATTAATTCCAATTAATTGCGGTGGTTATTTGATATTTTGTATTTTTTTGGGATTTGCATACATAACATAGTCTCCAAGCTGTGGTGAATGCATAATTGAGGACCTTCTAGAATGGTAAAATGTGAATGGGAGATTTTTTTTGGTTTAAAGATAAATTTTCACAGAACCATAGACATTATGAAATGGTTTACCTCAAAGTTAATTAGCAAAATAATTATTGATTCAATACATTGGTTCAATTCATTTTCCTATTTAGCCATGGTATTAAACAACCTCACGACCATTTCTGACTGCTCCATAAGTTAGGTTCTAGGAATTGGTACTTTTGACTAGTTCTGCTATGGTTTTCAGTTAACTTTAAGTTATCTAATGTTTGACTAAATTATACACATTTTGATCCCCTACCAAAAGTACCTAAGATATTTAATACAACTTACTTCTGTTTAGTTCATGCAACTACCTTTATTTCACTTAGTTCCAGATATGTATTAGTGCATTTTTTTGTGTTACTCAACTGATAGGTAATTTTTAGCTTAATTAACATTCTAAATTCTTTAAAATGCCATAGACAACCTTGATGCAAGCTTGTAGATATGGTCACTGGGTGGTGGCTCAAACACTTGTGTCGTATAGGGAAAACGTAAGATAACTTCAACCATGTTTGGAGTCTTGCAATGCTTATTTCTGCTAGACGTCTTAACCAATCTCTAAGAAAGTTTAATTCAAGACTTCAAGCTTTACCTGGCTTTGCACTTCAACAGAGAAAACTACCGTAATGGTCGAACTGCTCTTGATTTTGTAACCATAAATGGCCATTCTCGATGTATTTTTGTTGATGTTGTACCCAGTGTACATGATTTCTGGAATAGCTTAAGGGAAGACCAAGGACAAGAAGAATCATTAATTAGCTTTGATCTCAGGAAAATGGTTGTGATTTGAATATCTGAGTTTCCATCTATTACTGACATATGCATGGTTTTATTGCAGTGCTTGCTCTATGATTGCAATTGAACCAGCGGATGGAGGTATTACTGTGCTTCACATGGCAACACTGAATGGGCATGCAGAGTCTGTATAGTTACTCCTAGATTTTGGGGCCAATATATCCGCTGTGACAATTCAAGATGGATCAACAGTTGATCTCATAGTTAATTAATAAAGTAACTTGTTTAGGCAATTCCTCTCTGGTGCTGTTCCTTCTGTTGTAGATAATTTTCACCCCTGAGCTTATCTCGATTGCCGATTCCCTGAGCCAGTGTCAGTCCGATTGCCGAATATTTCGGCAATGGGCAATCGAGATAAGGATGCCCATTTTCACCATGGTACACAGATTTTAATGAACATGTCTTTGATTTAACCAAGAGACATTGCATACTTGTACTTTTTATATGAAAAATAGATGGATCATTGCATACAATTGGAAATTTTCAGTAAATTCTTTAAAATGCAATTTTATGTGTTTTTCAACATGAAAGGTGCAGGTAGTACACCTCTCCACTATGTTGCTTGTGGTAGCAACATTCAGTGTTTATAGGTGAATTCTTTATTTCCAGATCCTGATCAAACTTGCAGCATTTTAGTAAAGATTGCATTTATGATTAAATTTTCAAATTATACATCCGACATGCAAATTTTGATTGCTCGTGGAGCAAGTTACAGCACTGAGAATGCCAACTGGTATATGATCTCTTGATAACACACCTTTTAAATTCGATTCTTATCTATGCATGGCCTCTAATATTGTTGAGGCAACTCGGGTTCTTAATAATTTACAAAGAAGAAATGGTCGTGGAAACAATGTTGACCATTCACTCTATAAACTTTTGTGAATTTTATCTATAACATAACTTGCCACTATTAAAAAGTATTAGGATATGTATGGGAGGAGGAAAATGTTGATTGTGATGGAGGAAATGCATTGAATGATGACATATTTCCAGAAAATTTGTACTTAAAAACATTCTCCCAAGTCACATGTGGGAGAGCAACACCAATTCTCTGCTATTTAGAATATTGTACAATGACAATTGAGATATAAACTTTTTGGCATTCCCCTCTATTTTATTTTAGAGACGGTGATATCAACAATAGGCTTAACCCATAAAGTATCATTGATTTACTATTGTTTTAGTATTTATAATATTTTACAACAATAGTTGAGAAATAATCTTTGTAGCATTTCTCTCTATTTGCTTCTATAGATGTTCCATCAACAATAGGCTCAACCCATTAAACATCAGATGACAATTTTGTAAAAGTTCTAGCAAGTTCATACGTAAAGTGATGACAATTTTGTAAAAGATCTAGCATGTTCATATCTAAAGTGGGTTTGCCAATAATAATGAATCATTATCAAAACCTGAATATGGTAGTATCAAAATATGAATAAGCGCACACTAAATCGAGCCACAATGAGCTAATTAAGACGATATAATAGGAAAGACATAACATAGTAAAGTCAAACTTGTGGGGAAATTGTAGAATAAGCCATAAATTAATTAGAAGTTTTTTTTTTTTTTTTTTTTTTTTTAAAAAGCAAAATTTGATTCAAGTGACTTCCATATTAGAAGGTGGGTTAATCATGACTTTATTTTGTGATTTACATGTTTCATTTTAATTTATAATTTACTTATTGTGTGATTATATTGGATTATTATGTTATTTTTCATCCATTTTGATGTTTTCATAGTGGAAAAATGGGAGGAATCAACAGATAGGACCATTTTTATTGGTGGGTCCCAATTTTGCAAACTAGGGTTTTAAACCTTCTAGAGGTAATTTGAGGCATTTCCTAAAACAAATTTGGGGCCCAAAAACTCTCATTTGCAAGAACTCCTAATTTTTTATACATTGAGCTACCTTTCCAAAGGCAAAAGAAAGACCTCAAACAAACTCCTTATGCAAAAGTTATGCTATCTAGAAGTTGACCTTCATGTTTTTACCACCATGATTTGAAAGGATGCTACATTAGCCCCAGTACTCGTGCAATATGTATTATCCATGTGAACATTATGAAGAAGACTCTAGAAAGGTCAATATTGTAACTCGAGTCAAGAGTTGAAGGCTCAAGATAGCTAGGATTTGATCCATCATTATTAGTTATCATTAATAAATTAGGTATGCCTTGTGGTATATTTTATAATGAATGAAAGGATAATTTATTGTGTATTGGGAAAATCTTCCTAAGTTAAATCATAGTTGTTGTAGAGGAGTTTCATAAACAATGAAACTACATTTTTATTCACAATGAGTGCAAGTGACATTTAAAAAAAACTTTTCTTTTTGTTGTTGAAGCCAGGATGTCAAATATAATTGCATGCTTCCAAATATTAACATACATATGGTTTATGAATATTACTATAGGTATGATTCTACTATTACTGCCAAATTCTAAATTTTTTAATTTTCTTTTCTTACAATTTCCATGCATTTTGTTGTGAAGATTATGTTTACATGAACAAGGAACATCACACATACTCAAAATATTACAAAGCTTTTTATTATTTTGAAGTAGGGAGATATATGTATCAAAAATTGCATATTGTATCTCAAAAATTCATAAAGACGACATAAATGACATAAGGAGCTATGCCACAAAATTGTTTCTTCAAACTAGAGTACAAAATAGAATAGTGGTCACAATGATGCTTGGAGGTCAATTTAATTGACTAAGTGCCTTATTTTTTACTTTTTAAGGTGATGAAGAATTTGGATTTTAGGAGAGCCATCCCAACAAATATTTCAAGCCTTTTGCAAATGACTATTGTATATAAATGACATATTCATCCAACAACCATTTGATAGTGATACTAACCTAAGCTTTCCTAAAATACACACCCAACTAAGCTGTCCCAATCATAGAGATTTTGAGAAGTACTTTCATAACATTCTTTGATACAAAAATTCTATCTGTAATCTGATTTTTGTTCATCTTCACAACTTATAGATATCTCATAATTTCTGAGTTCAAAATATATTTCATAGCATTTTAAAAAACCTTAAACAAATTGAACTCCTCTGCTATGCTATGTGCCTTATGTTCGCAAAAATTTTCATTGTTTTGAGACTTTTAAATTACTTTAACTTTCTTTTTAAATTTAACCTCTTACTACATTTTTTTTAGAAAATATATAAAATCTCAAATTTAAATTATATTTCACGCTCTATGGGTGTGTTCTGATAAAATAAAAACTATAAAAAATACTTTATTTAATAATAAATAAAAATATACATACTGTCCATTCTGTTGTATGATGAACCAAATGTCCTCCACAATATCTCTATGACACCGTTGTATGATTATGCCCGCAAAACCATACTACTATCAAAACTTTCACGTTTGCTCAGTCCACACCGTATTTTAGAAATGGTGAATGAAAGTGTGCATAAGTATGTGATAATAACAAAACCTTTCGATGTTTCAGATTATTGATATAGACTATAAATCTATTTACACCTTAAGAATCAAGCCCAATCCACGAAGATTGTCAGCCCTTCCATGTCACGATATATTGTGACTTTGAAGCCAATTATCTGAGAAAAAAAGGATCTTGTATAGATAGGAAAAAAACATTTATAAGAATTAACAATGAATACAACCGCTAAATCTCGAGATATTGGTGTTTGTGAGTTCTGCAAGTTTTAATATTGTCAAAGAACTTCATCTTTAACCATTGCATTACAATATCACACCTGCAATGGAGTATTGTAGTTGTGCAGTTGACCTTAGCTATGCGGCTGACCTTGGTCGTGCTGGCTATATAGACAAACCAAAAGAATTTATCAAGAAAATGCCAATAAAAGCTGATGCTTCTATACGAGTTTGTTTCTAAGTGTTCAGGTAGCATATCTGTATTTGATAGAGTTGGTTCAAAGCATAGAGTTTTTGGAAGATTCTATAAAACTACCGTATTCTTTGCTTAAATATGCCTTTCTTTACCACCAATAAGCACTTTGGATGTAACAGCACCAAAACAGAGAACTTTTGGAGGAGAGTCTACCATGGAATTCATTTCCATTTTCTTATACATTTGGTTAGATGTACCTAATTTGTTTAATGCATATATAATTTTTTCTGAGTTCCAATATGATGCTCACTAAAAACAAACAGATAAATTTGATGCAGCCTTGCACCAATAAGTAAACGGTGTAACATTTCAATTTAAAACAGCAGCATTGGTCCACAGTAAAAAAGCCTTCAAGAGCCATCCATTTCCTCCAACTGGCTACCTCGAACATCTTATCAAGTGATATGATAGAACCTTGGCTTTTACACCGGCAGGTATAGCGATGTATTCATTCAGTTAAAACAGTAGAACGTGTGCACAGTAAGACAATAATGAAGGGTTATCTACTTTCTCGAATTGGCTACACCATTTTTTTAACTATTGAAAATGCATCATATACCACATTAAAAATCAAAGAGATCTGGTGATTGACAAAATATTTTGTAAAAAAAAATACTTGTTTAGATTATAACAAGCAGATCATTGTTTACACAATGGATTACAAAAAGTCCATTTGTAAGGGAATAATAATCCGTTAACTTGATCAAACAAGGGAAAGGGTACAGGGTTGTAGAAAATGTGGATTCAAGCTACTGTTGTAACGTTTTTGAGTAACCCGCTTATTTTGATGATGTTTTTTGGTTTTGTCTAGATATTTTTCCATGAACAGGATAAAAAGTTGCTATAGTATTTTTTTTAAACATTTGTTAATTAAAATGCTATAGTACTCCATGCACCTGCCATGCACCTCAGTTTTTTAAAACTAACTTGTACTTGGATGTAACAGGCTGTAAATCAGAATTGGAAGACAAAAGGATAGTGTGTGAAAAATATGAAATATAGAAAACAAAAAATAGACTTTCCTGTAAGCCTCGTACCATGCCATAGAATGGGCCTTATTGCAAATGGCCAAAGCCTCTAAGTCTGTGTTTCAGCGCATTGGACATTGGGATTTTTCTCTCCCCTTGCACGCAATTATGATATATAAGGGGGCTTCTATCTTTATTGCGATTAACATGTTGACTCTATTCCATCTACATCTATGTTCCAGATTTATTTGCTTTTTAATCAGGCCATCAATAGGGGCTTGTAAATTTGCATGCATTGTTTCCAGCAGGATAGTTGCTATCGCAGTATAGTTCTCATGCTAGATGGCCAACTTTCTTCTTTATCTATCCATATCTAGTTATCAAAAACATGGATTTCGAGTGCCTACTTTAATGAAGTCTCCACCAGTGGATGAGTCACACTGTCTGTACAACATTCTTGAAGGAAATCGGATGAGAAATGGAAAGAGGACCTTAAGTAGTGCAAGAGAAATGCAATGGTATTTTGTATTCATAAGCCTGTTCAGACAATGAATAATGAAGTGTGGAGAATGTGATTCCAATCTTCCTGATCATCTTTTGTATAGAATTCCTAATTATTGTGAATTGCAAGTGTTTTCCAGACAAGAATAGCTTGTAAAAATTAAAATTCCATCACACAGTCAAGGAAACTCATCTGGTAGTGGTCCAGAGTACCTTCACAAAGGCCTTGGTACTTCATGAATTCAGAGGATGCATCTGGGTTTGCATGTGATCATGTTCTAGCGAAATGTTACAATTTGTTTTAAAAATTTAGACCAAAAAAAAATCTTGCATTGCATTCAAAAGTACAATTCACTTGGCCAAGGGAAGCAATTAGAAAGTTTAAGGAGGTCAGCTTCCAGTATGTAAAGAGATAAGGAAATATGGTAGCAAACCTATTGGCTAATATTGCAATAGAGGAGGAATAGAAGGATCATACCTAAACACAAATTCACTGAACTTCGCTGAAGGGGAGTGGACGTCAAGATTCAAAAATTGGTCCAATCAAATGTTCCTAAACGTACATAGCATGCATTATCTTATCTTGTGAAGATAAGAAAAAAAAGCTTGTGTATATGATTGGCAAACCAAAACTGGAAAATAGAAAACACAATAAACATATGACCATATTACCATATTACCATATTCTCGAGTTGAATTTCAATAACAAAAATGTATAATTTGGCACCCAACACAGCGTATGCTATTAAGAAGAGTACTTGCATAATTGAACCGGGATTGGTCTGGAAAGGCAACCAGTGCCGACATGGAAACTTTGAGGCAATGCTGCATGAAAATATGGAATGATTTTTGAAATAAGCTGGAAAGTGTTATGAACTCCGAGTTCCACCAACTCAAGTAAGTATTCAAGAAGGAACTCTAACCAGAGGCACATGTAGCAGATTAAACATACAAAGAACTCGGCCCAAAACCTAGGCCTTGATCTTTCCCATTATCATAACTTCAACCTTGAGTAACCATACCTAAAACACGTTTTTAGCTAGCAGAAGAAGGTGAATATCAACAGAACTTGAACTACTCCCCCGAAACGTCACTGCAAAAGTTACCTATGTGCTACTACACCACTTGGCATTAACCCAATGGAATGTTGGAGGTACCAATTGACACCTTCATATCAAACCGGTAAAGATGCCCATCATCAAAAGGGCAGGTAGCTCACTGGTAGAGCAGGTCTTGTATTAAATTCCTAGCCAGCCCAATTTTCACCAGAATGAGTTTGTAGACAATGCAATAGAAGCACAGAAGACAAAGAACACTCTGCATTGAGGCCACACTCACAAAACTACTCACATCAACCACAAAAATAGCTAACAACCACTTTAGACCACAACAAATGCAACGAGACCAGTTCATCCCCTTACAAATTACTGAAATTTGATGCTCCATCTACCTTCAGAACTAACAAAAATTATATTCCCACTCCCACTTACAGTCGCTTTAATGAAGTGGAGGAAAAATGTCGCTCTTTTTTATCAGAGGCTTCAACTCTGCCTTCTGATCCAAACCTAAGATATATCATTCAGAATGAGCTTTATTTTGTAAACGAGGATTGGAAGCAAGACAAGGGTTCTGCTCCTGTTATGCCATTTATTAATTCCAATAACACTCTCCCTCAAAAATTCTTGTGTGTTGAGTCATTGGGTTTACTATGGTAATGCTTGTAACATTTTGCAGTCTTTTCTTTGTTGGCCTATGGTTTAGTGGTTAAGTACTTGAGACACATCATGACCCTGTTAATGACCCAAAGTCAAATTTAGATCAAAGCCTTAAATTATAAGTTGATTGAATTTTATGAGATTTATATGCAATATTAATTCAATAATTAATAAAAAATAGTGTGAGGCACCCTAAATCAACTTCTGTTTATACAACGTTAGGATTTCATTTCTGCTACATATTCTCATCTCATTTAGATTTTCCCATTCCCATGTAGTGATTGTTCCTCAATTTATGCCTTACGGCGTTTCTTTTGCAACATTTTGATGCAAATGCTAGTTTAATAATAAATAAAAATATACATACTGTCCATTCTGTTGTATGATGAACCAAATGTCCTCCACAATATCTCTATGACACCGTTGTATGATTATGCCCGCAAAACCATACTACTATCAAAACTTTCACGTTTGCTCAGTCCACACCGTATTTTAGAAATGGTGAATGAAAGTGTGCATAAGTATGTGATAATAACAAAACCTTTCGATGTTTCACCACGATTTGACACGGTAAACGTTAGCGGGAGAGATACTTTTTTGATGCATAATTAGTGATGGTCGCTTCTTAAAAAATACGGCATGAACTTCCTGACAGCAATGACGTGGAGGGTGAATTTGTTGATCGGAGATGACACTTTCAACGAGTGATTCCAATGCATGCGTAACAGGACGTGATGATGTGCGTAATCAAGAAGATTTTTGCGAGATAGATTGTAATTAATTAATCAGTACGTAATGAAGTTGTTTCTAATACATGGATTTATATTTCTTACTCCTTTACTTGGTCATGATGTGCGTGACAAGATGTTTTTGAAATAAATTTCTAATTTTTAGATAAGTCGATAAATCACGGAATTGATGAAAATGTTTATAACAGTGGCATTTACACTTAGTCACTACTGCATGCATCTGCAAAAATATTTATAATACGGACTTTTAATCTTGTGGCAATGCCAATACATATTTCTGTGTTAATTTATAGAATTTTTAACCATGCAAATACAAGCTTTTAGTTTTAATCAATGAAAATTTTAAGGTCGCTCATTAGGAATATCAGGTTACATAATAATGGTGATTCTACCTTGACTGATAGAACAGGTTAAACAACATTTGTATCAATTCGTCCATCAACAACATTTGTAACAATTCGTCCATTAGATCTGAAACTCCCTCATAACATCAAATCATCTGAAACCACTCGAGCAGGTGATCAATGAAGATTCTTGGACATCGCAGACTGCAGACGATCCTCATGACCAGAGGCATCCGCCCCCCCACATGAGAGGAATTGTTTTGTATCTGCACCCAGATGCTCAAACGACAGACGTGTGAATGGATTGAAATGGATAGATGGAGGAATTCTTAGCAAACTCCACGTCGTGTGAATGGATTGAAATGGATAGATGGAGAAATTCTTAGCAAACTGCGTGGAGCGGAATTGAATTTATAACATGTCACTGGTTTTCGATGGTAACTTATATGTAATTGGCCATAGACCCATTAATGCCGTAGGGTGGTAGATGTTTATAGTTAGATTTATATTTGTTTAAATCGGTAGGGCGGTATAGGTTTATCTTTAGATTTATATTTGTTTAAATCTGATAGTGCATATATATAGCTGCAGTTATTATATGAGCGCGTCTATTACTATATTACTATTTTAGAAACCAAAGTATATCCATTTTAAATATTGATTTAACATAGAAGGATTTAATTTCTTCACTTTCAAATTTTGTTAGTGGATATTATTTAAATATTTTATGTGGTTTTTTTTAGATTTTTCAAATTTCAACTTTGATGACATATTGGGTTGTAGAATAAGCCTCTGAATTCAATTAGAAAATAATTATATTATAACCCACAAGACACACCCTTTTAGATTAAATTATATGACTAAAAATATATAACAAAAAATACTTGTCATTTAATCTAGTGCTTTCATTCATTCAAAAAAATCACCAAACTCACATCCAAACCCTAAAATAGTTACACTTAGCAACTTAATTATATTAAAAATAATAATAATAAATTATCCATAAAAATAAATTGCA
>APFE031170077.1:49715-88225 GCA_000404065.3 Pinus taeda
ATGATCGTATTAGAAGAAGCTTTTCAGCTCTTGCATTTAGATAGCAAGTTGTTAGAATCAGCCACACGACAAGAACATAAATTTCCGGTCTTTAGTTTGACCAGAAAGAGAATGTAGAAGCCAAATTTTTGTGCTTGCTTCTGCAACTATAGAAGAAGTTAAGAAACCATTGCTGAAGAGGGACGAGTGAGTGGCACCCATAGGAAAGGCAGTAGGGGTGGAGGTGAGGTTAAAATGCTCGAGACAGAACTTAGACGAAGTCTTGAAGAACGAAAAAGCCACGAACTATCTCCACTTAAACCGAATTGTTAAGACTGCTGAAGTGCCTCAAAACTATGGAGTTTCTTCATTAAGTATTTTGAATCAGTTCTCAAATGTACCTCAAGATATTGTGACCATTCCATCAATGTACTTTCATGTGAGAAACGAACATTAATATTGCATAGATGAAGAGACCGTTCCTGGCAGTATCCATAGGTTGATCATTGCTAGCATAACCTAATAAATAAAAATGAAAATAAGAAATGGCCTATAGATATTGGCATGAAAAGAAAATGACTTTTATAAAAATTCAAATTATGCACAGCAAAAAGAGTATCATGATTTTTCAAGTCACATGAAGACTTCCATAATTAGTGAACTAATAAATAAATAAAGATGAAAATAAGAAATGGACTTTAGATATTGGCATGAAAGGTAAGTGACTTTTATAAAAATTCAAATTATGCACAACAAAGGCATATCATGATTTTGCAAGTGACATGAAGACCTCCATAATTAGTGAAAGTAATTAGTAGCTTTATAATGCATAATATTACTGACATCAGTAGCATTTAGTGAAGTTAAAAATACTGATATACTATGGTATTGAATCCATGCAATATAGTCTGGTATGCCATTTCTCTTAGCACCATCCTGTCAAGTGCAAACTTGGGAAGTAAGTGTAGGCTTGTTGTTGCTCCATAGATTCTTATATAGTTGAAGTCATTTTCAATGTACCAGTCTCCTATATTGTTGAGCACATTTGCATGGGTTCATCAGATAGTCTCGGTGTTGGATTACCTAATATTAGCTCAAAGGCCTGTGCAAAGAAATGATAACAAATATTTGCGTAATGTCTTTTGTACTTGTTCTCCCACAGATCCTTATAGTATACCTGTACAGGGATGTTGGAGATGCTCCATGCCCATCCCATGCCTAGAAAAGGGTGATTAGCACATAAGATATCTAAGAAATACGAAGCCATATAAAAGGTTGGAGGGGAATCTAGGTTGTGCTCCTTGGCTCTAAGTATTGCCTGTTTCATTGTGTGTGAGAGGATTGCTTCCCAGTTTCAAAGTGATCCTTGCTTTAAAACAATGTATATTAATGGGACCTTGGCTTCCTTCACATGCGTGGCATCTGGTTCACCATAGAGCAGCCTGCTTACCATAGAAATAGCATAAATGTATGTCTCTCTTAGGTGAATAGAAGGATAAACACCATCGACTCTAACTTGAAATCTTCTACCCTGAGCTCACCATTTTCCTAGTCTTTTCCTGTTGTCTTATCATCTACCCAAGAAGTGGTCAGGTAGCATTCACGCTACTTGGGTAGTTTCTTTCATGCTGCTCAGATTGTTTCTTTAATACATGTCAGCTAGTTTCATTCACGTTGATCTTGTAGTTTCCATTCACGGTATTCAGGTAGTTTCTTTTAGGTTAAGTTCATTCCCTAGATCGCTCTCCAGATCCTATTGCCCAGGCATCATTAGCAACACCAATCCAAAGGGGAGGGGCAAAGGTAGTTGATCCACCACTAGGAAAGGCAAGCATAGCCAAGGTGGAAAAAGCACCATTGATATTTACTATGCATATAATGGACTTAAACACGTAAGGCATGGATTGAGTTTACTTAGAAGTATAGGTTTTGGTCCTTTTCATTTTCAATCCAGATGTAGAACTAGCGAAGTAAGTAGGTTCTATGGTTTCAGATGCTATAGCAACAGAGCGAGTAGCAAAGGTTTAACCATAATTCATTAATGGCCCGTAATGCTACCTCACCGTTATTCCTTGAAGAATCCATAGGTCTTGCGTACACAGTTTCACCTTGCATGGGGATAGTTGGATTCAAGTATCTTTCTTTCTATCAACCCACTAGTCCCAGTGCCAACCTGTTTCCTCGCCCTGCGGCAACGATGAAAGCAGCTGCACAACCAGCAGTAAAGGAGGTGTAGGCAGCTTGAACATAGCATACTAGTGTCTTGGCTAGCGAAAAAACTTTGAACGAAGTGTCTTGGTTGGTGAAAAAGTCACTACAGTAAGTCTCAGGCTCCAATATACTACTACAATGTCATGGCTTTAAACCTTTTGAAGAGCATAGTAATTGATACAAGTTTCACCAGAGGTCAAAGATAGGGAACCCCATTGTTCTAAGTAGGCCCGACATGGATCATTGTTTTCTAATTAATAAGCCTTTCATGATCAATCTATTTCTTAGTATACCATGCCGCTAACTAAGTAATGAAACCGAGTGTCTTTAGCGATGAGGATTATTTATGGATAATTTATGCGCACTCCTACCAGTATAATAACAACAACATGAACTCCCATCATATCCACATCATAAAAGAAAAAAATAACTCATAGATTGTAAGCATAATGTTAGCATTGCATATTAAGAATTTAATGTCTAAGATATCATTAAGAAATATATATCCCTATATTTCATTAATGAGTGATGAGCATAAAAAATTCATTAACAAGTGGCGAGCATGAAAATAAAAATGAGTGGCTTGCATCCATAAGTGGCCCATGTAGGTGAAAATAGGTGCGCTGAATGAGGATGCAAGTGGAAAGAAGATTTTTCGACCATCGGGCGCATTATGGCTCCGATGAAAATTCTTTGAAAATCTTGTTTGCAAGGTTGTCCAACTAATACAATTTCTGCAAAACCCCACAATTTATGTGAAACCCAAAAAGAAGAAATGGGCATAATGCATATATTTTTGGCTTCAATGAGGAAGACCCATAAGAGTTTCCATAGCTAAGGAGATCAAGGATAGGACCTCAATGGAGAAAAAAGCTCCCACTTGGCCATAATGTTGTCTTTAGCATCTATCTACACATCGCATAGTCTTTCGCTCAGGAAGATTTGGACATATACACTAATTACCCTAGCTTCAAGAAGATTTGAAAAAATACAGTGGTTAGAAGCTTGATCACCACTGCCCAAAAGATGATGTCCTAGCTTAGCAAGTTATTGAAGTAGTTGATTCTTTTGATGAACCAGCTTTCCTTTGCATGGACAGGGATGGCCCATATAATAAGGCTTCTTTTGGAAAGACCTATCTGAACTAGTGACAGGGATGGCCTATCTTATGAGGCTTCTTCTAGAAGGACCTATTTGAACCAGTTGATAACCTTCAAATAAGCAGTCCTAGCACCTAGTATGCACAATTACCCATCACAGGGAGTTGGGGCTTCTTTCTCTCTAGGTCCCATGACCAACAGACATCCTTGTGAAAGCTCATATAGGCTTCTTAGTTAGAAAACACATTTATGAAATGAAAAAAGCTTCTCTAATTCACCCAGTGCTTATCTTGATGGTGGCCTTGATTCACAGTTTTAGCATAATTCACCTAGCTCGTACCTTGATGGTGGCCTTGATTTAGAGTTTGAGCATAAGTAAGGCTAAGATGATATAGTGTATACATATGTGAACTTCAGCATAATGAAGACCAAGATGATATAGTGTATACATATGTGAATGCATAAACATGTTGCATGAAAATGTGGTATAATGTTTTATATTAAATTTGCAGAGCCATTGATATAGAAAAATTATTTAAAAAACAGATATAAATTAAATTAAATATAGGAAAGGAAACTTGGATGTGGGCATGCAAGGCTTGCATGCAGCCCACTTATCACCTCTCCACACTCTAGGATTTGTCTCAACCTTGTATCAAGACGTGGGAAACGAGAGATGGTGCTAGTGTTGTCATGGAGCGTAATAGCTATCTCGAACCTGGCCACTAAGGCTCACGTGAATGCATAAACATGTTGCATGAAAATGTGGTATAATGTTTTATATTAAATTTGTAGAGCCATTGATATAGAAAAATTATTTAAAAAACAGATATAAATTAAATTAAATATAGGAAAGGAAACTTGGACGTGGGAATGCAAGGCTTGCATGTAGCCCACGTATCACCTCTCCACACTCTAAGATTTGTCTCAACCTTGTATCAAGACGTGGGAAACGAGAGATGGTGCTAGTGTTGTCATGGAGCGTAATAGCTATCTCGAACCTGGCCACTAAGGCTCACGTGCCACTATGCCCCTTCTTATTCGCCTTAACTGTTACTCGTAAAACCCACTTGCCTTCACAAAAGACAAAACTTTGACCTTGACTGATGGTGCACCAAATTAGATCTAAACTAGTTCTATAGCCATTTGAGCACACTGTAAACGCACCTTTTTGACCTAATATGTGGAACCCCAACTTCATAATGAAAGTCACTTTTTCCCTTTTCAGAATGGCTTTTGAAGACGTTTCACATAGGCAGCTGGGGAGGATAAAAAAAGCTACGATTGATCGGATTGATGGTCTAGGTTGGCTACTACAACTTGAATACATATGTGAATGCATAAACATGTTGCATGAAAATGTGGTATAATGTTTTATATTAAATTTGCAGAGCCATTGATATAGAAAAATTATTTAAAAAACAGATATAAATTAAATTAAATATAGGAAAGGAAACTTGGACGTGGGCATAAACATGTATACATAGTGCATTGATCGGATAGTGTATACATATGTGAATGCATAAACATGTTGCATGAAAATTTGGTATAATGTTTTATATTAAATTTGCAGAGCCATTGATATAGAAAAATTATTTAAAAAACAGATATAAATTAAATTAAATATAGGAAAGGAAACTTGGACGTGGGCATAAACATGTATACATAGTGCATTGATCGGATAGTGTATACATATGTGAATGCATAAACATGTTGCATGAAAATGTGGTATAATGTTTTATATTAAATTTGCAGAGCCATTGATATAGAAAAATTATTTAAAAAACAGATATAAATTAAATTAAATATAGGAAAGGAAACTTGGACGTGGGCATGCAAGGCTTGCATGTAGCCCACGTAACACCTCTCCACACTCTAGGATGTGTCTCAACCTTGTATCAAGACGTGGGAAACGAGAGATGGTGCTAGTGTTATCATGGAGCGTAATAGCTATCTCGAACCTGGCCACTAAGGCTCACGTGCCACTATGCCCCTTCTTATTCGCCTTAACTGTTACTCGTAAAACCCACTTGCCTTCACAAAAACCAAAACTTTGACCTTGACTAATGGTGCACCAAATTAGATATAAACTAGTTCTATAGCCATTTGAGCACATTGTAAACGCACCTTTTTGACCTAATATGTGGAACCCTAACTTCATAATGAAAGTCACTTTTTCCCTTTTCAGAATGGCTTTTGAAGACGTTTCACATAGGCAGCTGGGGAGGATAAAAAAAGCTACGATTGATCGGATTGATGGTCTAGGTTGGCTACTACAACTTGATGGGATCAATGGCTTTTACGCTGAGCGTCTGCTTGATCACTTTTACTTGCTTTTTGATACTGGAAGGCTGGAAGAATTAGCCCCATTCGGTCCAAGAAATAAATGGAAGGCAGGGGTGAAAGGTTCGTGGCGATAGTGCCTACGCTACTGCTATTCCCAGCTTCAATGATAGTAAGGGCTAGACTCCGTTGGGTGAAGAGGCAGTAATTAAAGGGTGAATGCAAGGTCCTGACCAGTGCTCTTATGAGAAGGTTAATGTGGCATTGTTAGTAGGCTTTCCTCTGGCAATGAAGTGCAAACACTTTGCGTTCTGGCTATTGAGAAAACAGAATCTTTGGCTTCAATGTTAGCTTCGTCGGGAAAGGATTTGACATTGAGAGCAAAGGATTCCTTTCCCGCTGCTTGGAGAATAGAGTTTGAAGGAATTTCATCAACATCTCTTGTTGTTTTTTTGAAAGAAATTGATCTAAAGTCATCACAAGATATTATTGGTTACAAATTGTGGCACCGCACAAGCAAAGACTTGAAATATCCAAAGGAAATTATTTGTGTTCTTCCCAGAACACAAACAAGAGTTAAAATTTCTAACAGTTCTTGCATTCTTGAACAATGAATGAATGAATCTATTCAGGCTACAACAACCTCTCCCTTGTCCTTTCTCACCCATATTCCGCTACCGATCTCTGCGAATATTCCACGTCATAGCTAGCAAACGCATCATAGCTAGCAAAATCCAGCAACAACAAAAGCTAGCAATAGAAGTATGAGGTACCTTTCAATTTCTTGCCCATCTTCCACTATTGGTCTTTGGGAATATCCAACATCATAGCCTACAAAGGTCTCTGCGAATATCCCACATCATAGCCAACAAAACCTAGCAACAACAAAAGGTAGCAAAAGAAGTAAAGTCGGAAAAAGAGATATGAGGTACCTTTCAATGAAGGACAAAGACCACACTTGAAGAACCATTAACTGGTATCACAGACACATGGGCAATATATGTAGTAGCCATGTGCTATCTAGTCTGGTTGCATGCAATGTGCGCCTAACATATATATTACTAACATATCTAAATACCCGAAACATTTAATTAACATGAGTTAATGCGAGCAGTAGTTTCACAATTGAAAATGCGAAGGAAACACATCAAAAAACATGAAAATAACATATGGTTCTCGCCTCCCTTCCTCAGGAAGAGGCCAAATAAGATGGCGAAAAAGATTTCGCTATGAAAAATATGTCGTGAGTCTTAAAACTTATTAAGAATCTTAAACAACTCAATTAACATTAGTGAGCATCATATCGATTACTATGGCCTCCTTGCCTCGGGAAGAGACCAAATAAGATAGTGAAAAACATTTCGCTATTAAAAATATGTCACGAATCTTAAAACTTTGGTTATTAAGAATCTTAAACAGCTCAATTAATAGTAGTGAGCATCATATCAATTTGCCTAACCTGCAACAGAGACTAATAACTTATTTATGTGAACTGAGTTATATAAATAAATGATATAAAGCACACAAATAACCTTTACATTTACATCAGTCACACATAGAGCAACACATTTGAAAAATATATTTTAAAAAATTAATAATAAATTATTTATGAAAATAAATTGCAATGTGCATATATAATATATATATAAATATATATACATTGAATTGAATCAGTGTATTATGGCCAAGCTGTCCAACATATACATAGAATGAATAACTCATTTATGTGAATAAATTGTATAAAGCACACAAATAAACCTAATACATGTGCATCACTCGCACACAACGATAAAGTTTAAAGTTTTAAATTTTTTAACTATTTTTTTAACGTATCTCGTGCGGGTATTGGGATTTAACGTATCTTGTGCGGGTATTAGCCAATGATTTATAACCTATTAACTAATATACAGTGACTCACGAGGAGTGACAATGAACCATCATGAAAAAGAAGAAGAAATTATTTATTATTAAATAAAACAAATAAAATTAATGGTAATAATTGTGGGAAAATTAAATTCTGTTAATGCAAGTTATTTTTACTTAAAAAATTAAAATTATTAAATTAATGGTAAATATTATAAGATAGATTTATTATAAATATTAAATATTTATTTCTTCCAAAATTTAATTTTATATTTTATGATTAAAAAAATTATAGGTAAACATATATACAATTTTTATGTATTTTTTTATGTGGGTTTATTTAAAAGTCTTTAGAGTAGATACTTGTTGGAGGTGAGTTGTTAAATTTTGCATTTATTTAAATAAACCTACAAAAAAAGAAGTAAAAAATTCAATAAAATGGTAGTTTGTGTTCATCTATTATTTTCCTCAAGAGACCCATTTTAGACCTCAAATTCCATTCATATATAGTTGTCACCCAAAAAGGATGTCCTACATGAAATCCAAATAATGCTAAATTCTCCAATACCAAACATTGAGTTGAGCTCTATAGGTAGTCCATTATAGAAGAAAATGATGTGAAGGCACAATTACATTAGTTATTAGGGCAAGGTGTTATTTGACCAAGTACCTCACCATTTTGCCACCCATCATAATATTTCCAAAGAAAGATGAAACTTGGTCAATGTGTATTCATACACAGCATTAAACAAAATTACACTCGAGAAGAGGTACCCTCTCTAGATTGATGCCATATTGGACCAATTGTAGCAAGATCAATATTTTTCCAAGCTAGATACAAACCTCTTTTAGAAAAGTGTTTGTATATGTAAAAGTTGACCAATTTGGAAGCTTGATAGATCTAGTTGCAAAATAGATATATGTCTTTTTCCAAATAGGTAATGTTTACACAATGTTTAGCTTTCATATTGATGTTTTGGTTTATTATATTTATTAACATAAACATATTCATTGAATATTAAAATTTTCTAAATATTTATATCCAATATAATTATATATAGAAAGGTTATTTGATTTTAGTGTTATATATAGTGTTATATATGTGTGTTTTAGTTTTGAAATAACTTGCGCATTATCATTTGGATACTTTACGACTTTTTAGATCTCGAGGAAAACATTGCAATCATTTCAACGCTGATCAATGAAGTAAGACCCTTATTTGAAACTACCATGAATATTATTGGTTATTACATGATATGGATGTTGAATATATATATATGAAGTGATGTTTAATCAAATGTATATCATGCGATTTATGGAAATGGTGAAAACATCGATATCGAGGGTACAATAAGTAAATGTAAAAAACTTTGGTCAATTAAAATACAGCACTTGTGCACGGGCAACGGGAATTTCCACGTTCAGTTCATTTGTAGAGTTTTGAGATAGAAAACATCAGGTTCAGGTGCATTATATAAGACTTTTCAAAATGACAAAATTATAAACCATGCAATGCTTTTTGTCTCCATTGATAAATGTGTCTTGCTCTTGTGAACGAGTAATATAAGAAATATTTGTATGTTTAAAGCTTTTGGTTTTTCTCATTGTAGACTAGGCTTTCGCATCTAATTCAAAGAAAACACATTATTTTAATTATTTAATGTTATAGTTATATTTTAGAAATCACTCACAAGCTAATTATTTAATGCGAAATTTTGGAAAAGGGACCAAGATGGGACAAAGATGTAATACTTATTGGTAAATGTGTAAATATTTGAGTTATTTTATTTATTTATTTGGTAAACTATGGACCGTGTTAAAAACTCTGATGTGAATAAATTATGAACATGAATATTTTAATTTTATTAATAAAAAAAATTAATAGTTAACCATAAAGTTATGGGAAAAGTAATGTTATAAGAGAGTTTCATATTTCAAAACAATTGAAACACAGTTACAGGTAGAGGCAGTGGCCTACCCAAACTCCTCTCCCTAGAGGTAAACTATCTCAGTTGGGAAAACGAAGCCAAGAAAGGAGTTATAAAAACATATAAGACTAAAAACCTCTAACACAACGTTCTAAAGGGAGGTAGAGGCCAAACAAAGAGTTCTTGAGTTGGCTAGCCAGTGGAATTCTATTTCAAGCTTAAGTGCTAAGATTAAAGGCCCTTGCCTAAAGTTGTTTGAGATTAGGAAGTCTTAGGTTGAACCTTTTGAGGTTCTTGTTTTGAAATTATTCTGGATATGAAGTTGACTTGGGGGAGTTTCAATAGAGGTATCGATTCTCATAGGTTGGGAGGAGCATTTTGTGCCCTGTGATTTTTTTGTCGACTAATCCATTCAAAACATGAACAAAAAAGATAAGTGGAATTTATTATTCTAAGTAATTATTTTCTCTCTGTTTTATATTACATGATTATGTTGTTGGTAGATATTGAAAAATGGCATTATGCAGGTTTACATTCCATATGAGTCTATATAGTGACTGAGGAAACTTCTATTCTGTTGTGTATGTGTAAGAATAAGCTATATGTGTATGGGTTAGTTACTGGCCATAGTCGACCCTCATCAACTAGCTTGGAACAATACCAACTATATTTATTTCAATTAAGTGGGGAGATAGGTCCTAGAAATAGGTCCCATCAAGCTCTAGACATAAGGAAAATGATGAATATTGTTAACTACGAAAGAGTGCACCTAAGAAATAAAACTAAAAAGAGAAACAAACTATTTTCCTTATTACACACCAAAACTATGCTAAACATTTTCATTAATAAAATATAATACAAATATAGGTACAAAAATGTTTTCTCAAGATAGGGAATGTTTTTGTTTTTATATTTGTACTATCATATGCTTAATGAAAACACTCAACATATTTTTTTGTATTTAATGAGGTATACTCACCATCCTTCTTAACATGGTATTAAGGTAGGTTTGGACATGACTCCCTCACATGAGGACCTATGCACATGGGGAGAGTAGTGTTCGCATATTTTTCCATCATTTCATGAAGAAAATATGAGCTACCCACCATGCACAATCAACAAGGAGAGAACCAGTTGCAACGATAAGAGCTTGTACACTCATCCATATGCTTCGTGTAAGGAAAGAAAACTTGTCATGAAGGAATAATCATTCCCATTAATTGCTAAAAGAGTTGTTGGAAGGACAGTCTAAGCCAAGAAGGAAATTCCCAAAGATTACTAAAAAATTATGAATGGAAATAATAACATTATCCATATAATTGTTGATTTCATAGAATTGCCACAGAAATTTTCTTCGAGCAAAAATGGTATGAGGAGGTTTGTGTTAGTCTATAGATTGAGTGGAGAAGACAAAATCCAAGCTTCATAAGAAGGAGACTTACATGACTCCACCAATGTTGATCATAGAAATATTTTTCCATGATAAAATGAGATTCTTAGAAGGAAAAGAACGAAAAGGAATAAAGATAGAGAAGAAGGAAAAATTCAAGGGCTTAAATCAATGTTTCAGTACTCTATTGAATAAGTTGCTTGAATACTCCTAGCTTTTTTATCCTCTGGCCACAAAATACCACACCTTAACCTGCAGTGCTTCTTTATCCATATTTGTTAAAAGGGCAAATAAGAACACTTTAACAAGTACCTTTGAACAATCCATAAAGTTGGAGAAGGAAATGTCATCTCTGGCATGAAACACACATAAGGAGGATCCCAAGGCTAGTGGGAAGTCATCTCTAGTGTTTACAAAACTAGTGGAGAAAGATGATACTAATTAAAAAGTGTACTCAAACTAATTAATAATATTTCAAATGAAGTAGTCTATTTGAAAAATAACCCAAGTGAAACCTTATTAGGGCATAAACCTTTTCAACCCTTTTAGAATAAAACCAACAATTGACCCAAACCGATTGACAATTCAAGTTTGAAGTATTATACAACACCAATAACATGTTTTAATTTGATCCTTCCGCTATAGAAAACAACCAAACAACAACACTAATAATATTTTTTCATTTATCCCTTTTCTTGATCAATGCAAGTTGGGATTAAAAGTGGGACAAACCCTTCTACCCCAACCAAGCCTTTTATGCAAACTAAGATATATCATTGATATATAAGAAATCAATGGCTATGAAAATAACGCATTTTTATGTTATGCTAACGAGTTCAATTCAAACCTTTACGTCCATTTCACCTTTCTTAACTTCTAATATCCCACTTGATTCCAATATTGAAGGGAAAACCTACTAAAAAAACAAGGTTGGGGGAATAGGGTCAAAACCCAATTGTTTGCTAATTATTTTTCTCTCCAACTTATTGAAAAAATTATGTCCAAAGGACCTTAATATAGTAATGGAAAAAGGTTGGAGAAATTATCCTTTCAAACATACTCAACAAACCTAGCCATTATTCAGCCACCTTTCTATAGCGATAACCTAGTCGAATGACAAGTTCATATCTTCAATCCCCCTTACCTTAAGGGAGATACATGAGTGAGTTCATTGATAAGGGTTTAGTAGTAGCATTATATAAATAATTTATTTCCGTAAAGACGAAAAATCATTCTTAAATGAACTACTCTTTTCTTAACGAAGGCAGAGTTATCATGTTTGGGTTGATATCCCTACCACCCATAAGACTTCATTTCACTTGATCTAGGTCTCTAAATTGATGATAGATAGGAGAAAAATAAGAGAAAAATAATGTAGATTCCACCCTTTTTACTTCCCTCTTCCAATTATGTTGGTTGCTGATTTTTATGGATGAAACTTGCTTGGTTGATAAGGAGTCGAAATGAGAAACTAGGGGAAATGAAATAAATAGTAAAGGAGTGAATTACTAGTAAAACTCATTATTGAGTAGCTTTTACATTAATTCTAGATTTGATTTAGATTCCTTTTTTGTTTCTTTATTTCTCTCCTCAATCTAACACCCTTTACCTTGTTCAGGTAGGATTAAAGTGATACCATACATGGTTCGACTAGGGGCTAAACATGCCACCTTTTCTATATTCTACATATAATTTGTGCATAACTCACTCATTCAAGGAGGGACTAGATCCTCCAATCCTTATGCTCCACTTAGATACTCCTTTCCATGTACGTTATCCAATAACATTGGTGTGCATGTCTTCCCCCTACTTCAACACCTATAAATTGACTCAAAATCTATGTGATGGGTTTATTTTGAAGAATTTGATCTTGGAATGATTGGGGAGTTTTCTCGCCTATCGAAAAAATCAAAACTTGGAAAATATGGATAGGGAGAAGTTTGGAACTGTGATATGTGGGTCATATTGGGATGCATTTCAGTATATGAAAATTTTCATTTATTTTGATTTGTATAATATCCCTGAGACTAAACTACTTAGGTGGGTGCACGACTATAAATGGAACTTGGGCAGAGAATTGTTAATTTTCTTAGTGTACATGCTACTATACTAGACTATCAAACTAGTTTCATCTAATTTCTGAATCGAGGGCCCAATGGTCCTTGCTTCATTGAATAGGTGGACCCATCCTCTCTTTTGTTAATATGAAACTACAGTAAAATTACACTTCAGACATCTCACTTGATGGAGATAATGATTTCATTTAATTCCTCTTTTCAAGAGGACCAAAATCGACATAAATATCACTCAAATCGGATAAGGGAAAGTGTAATTTTAAAGAAAAACCCACATGTGCATATTTGATAAGGTCGACCCTAAATAAAAGTAGAACACCTTGAAAGGCTATAAATACAAGTTCCCTATACCTCATTTAGACACTATTATGAGACTCTTATATCTTTGTGTTTGGCTCGCATAGGTTTGAGGCTCATCCGCGTAGGATTTGGCTCAATCTTAGCTGAAATTGCAGGGTGCAAAGCTCACATCTTTGATTTAGGGTTTTGGATCTCAGTCGTAGGCACATCATAGGAATAAGTCAACCATATTCACTCACACAAAATATCATATGTGCAACTAGAGCATTCGAGTCACATGGACAACACTCAATCTGTGTGACTGGGAATTAGGGTTTTTGTACTCCATATTTGACCCTAGTTGCTCACATGCTAGGCTTAAGGGAGCAACGTAGCATCTAGAGTCGCTCACATAACTCCTCTTCTATGTGGCCAAAACCTAAAATATGAAATCTTAGTCTTCCAAAGTTTTCACTCGTTGACCGCAGAATTCAGCAGTTGATTGTAGAAAGTGGTAGTTCATTACAGACTTCAAAATGAGATTTTTGAGTATATGCTTTGTTGGGTTCATTTATGGATTTTGTAGCTGTTTTTTTTTTAATATATGGATCATTGTACACTCTTTTTCTAAATCATTTGATGAAAATCTACTAAGAATAATAATTTGAAAGGTTTTTCCCCATAGTGGGTTTCGCCCTAGTCTCGGACCAAACATGGTGTCTCTATATGTGAACGGTTCTCTTCTATTCTTCCTTTATGTTCTACTGCATTGATGATGATTATATTTTTATTTCTATATAGTTGCATATGTTGTTGAATAATGATGTAAATCCGAATAATGTTATGATGTTATGGGGTGAATATAATATGTTAATGAAGAAATGCAATTATGAAATCAAAGAACAATATATCCCTTAGAAAACTTAACATGGTATCAAAGCTGGTTAAAGAAAATTCATGGAGATCACCCCTATGATGACACCATTGATGGAAGAAAGTGAGGATGAAGGAGACCTAAAAGAAATCTAGGAAACCCTAGGAAATTTGGTTATTAGGGTTTGATGGATATTATAAGATTTTGTTTTGAGATAAACCTTGTTTTGTGGAAAACATTGGAGATATGAAATCTAGAAACCCTAGCAGGGGCATTGTGAATATGCACGAGCACTTGTGTTAGATTTAATTAAGCCCTAGATGGGATAGTCTCTATTTTTCCTGGTTATTGATAAAATTGATGAATATATATTGAAGGCAACAAGTGGACAATGGACAGTGATGCCCCTTAAAGGCTAAGCAATTTTCGATATATTATGCTCCTTTATGTCTTTACTTTTGACTTATGGATCTGATTATTGTTTTGATTATGCATCCTGCATGCATATATTTGAATATTTATATGCTCCTAACTTATTGATGAGATATGATCTAGCTTTGGAAAAGAGGCTCATGATGAAAAGGTGACAAAGTTCTACAAGTTGCCTATGTAAAATAAGAAGGTGCATAGGTATCTAAAAACTACAAAGTATGTATGGTGGTATGTTTCAGCTACAATATTGGGAAAGGTAAGCATGCGAATGTCTCTTTCAAAAATAGCTCATACATATGAAAGTGATTTTTCTTCATGTTTATGATGAATGGTGCACTTGGTATTGAACAAGTATCTCACTTCTTTATCATGATGAACTTCTTGATTCTATGAGGCTACTTAATATTGTTCTTTGATTTAGTGGCATACTTGATGTCTGGCTAATATCTATCATTTTGGACATCTTGATCCCATGAATAAGGTTAGAACCTTGATTCTAATATATGGTAACTTGACACTACTTTGTGTGAAAAGCATGGCAACCATTATGATAAAAGTATAACAATGAGATTAATACTCATGATATTTTGTTGACCATGGTTATGTTTTGATGTGTTTAATGATTATGGAATATGGTAAAATTTAATACCCTGACTTGATGGATTAAGTTATGTGAAAAAGGATTAATGCTTGTGATCATGATTCTTGAAGCCTACTCCTATTAGATCTTTTACTCTAACACTTGAGGATAGAATGATGTCATGATGAAGTAACTCATAATAACTTAATATAACATGATGACTATGTGATATGGTCTGACTTTATGATCTAACAGATTTGTTGATGCATGGTACCCTTATAGAAAGGTTCATGGCATGAATGAAGATGACTGAAGTGGATTCCCATTAAGATGGACAGCCTCTCCATAGTATCCCTTCTCCTATTATCATTTTAATTATATACTCTTTACTATTGATTTATGGGCATGAATAGACAAATATATGACATTGTTGATCTGCAGAAAATTTCTGATGTGAGGTGAGAGAGTTTTCTCTTACTCTAAGCCTCATTCACATGGAAGAAATCCTACAAGAGTGACTTTAGCCTCTTAGCTGCACAAAAGTAAGATCAAAGGTGCGAACAAGGCACTGAGATAGTTCTGGGCATATCCAACCATAGTATTAGTTGCTCACTTACTATGCTTTAGAGAGTGACTCGGAAGCTACAATCGCTCACTTTGCTTCAGAGAGCGACTAGGAAGCCACAATTGCTCACATAACATCTTGAAGGGTGCGTCTGTAATCTCCCAACTGCACAGAGGAAGGCCTATGGGTGTGACTATGCCTACAAGACACAAACATAAAGTTTTGTGCATGAAATCAAATGTTCACCTAAAACATATCAATACTATAAACATGAAGCAAACAACAAAAAGTTCTATGAGAAGGAAAGTTCGAATGCTTACTATAATATGAATATATAGACTAAAATTGTATTTGTAGGTGACTAAGATGTGCATATTGATATTTCATTATGTTTGAAGTTTGTGCTACAATAGTTTGACATGACTTAGTTGTTTAATATAGATAATAAGCGTTTGGATTTATGACATGACGGTGACTTAAAACTTTGACTTGATGTTGAAAAATGTTTTGGGGCTATAGATTTCTCTATGATAACAAATTTGGATTTGCCTTGATACCTAATGATTTGATTTGACGAATTATTATTTATGTTATGTGGGAATAGTGACCTTTAGTGACTAATATGGGTATCCGATAATGGTTTTGTATTGGTCTCCTTGTTCCTAGCGCAATGAGTTGAAGTATTGACAATTATGGTTCAATGTGAAGTAATATGACAATGAATGGATGGAACATGCATAACTTATTCTTGGTGTATGTAGTAACTTATATTATGATCATGAGGATGACTTGATGAAGTTTGGATTGATATTTCTTAGCAAATTAAATCTTTTTCGCATGAAAATAGATGAATTTGTGGCTTGATAAGAGCTCTACCTTCTTTCTAGCTTCTTTTTTAACAAGTGTCTTGAATTCTATGAACTTGGAGAATGTCTCATCTTTCTTCCACGTGAAGAAGATCCAACACTTCCATGAGAAGTCATCAATAAAAATGACAAAATATTTGTCTGATAGAGGAGGTTGCCGATAAAGGTCCATAAACATGATAGTGGATGCTTTCTAGGGCTACATGTGCTTTATTTTCCCGATCATGGAATGTGGATTTTATGTACTTCTGCAATGTACATCCTTTGCATACATCCTACTACTTAAGTTCTCCTTTAGGAAGGATAGTGGTTATTTGTTGTATAATATTCTTGGTACCATGATGAAAATGGCCAAGTATTTTGTGCCAAAGTTCATCGACATCGTGACCTGCACTTTCTCCGCTTTAGTGCTTAATGCAGCACAATCTTCCACATCTAGATTATATAGGTTCTTCACACAAACCCTGATATGCTTCACCCATCCCATGACTATGTGTCTCAGGAATGCTTTTCGTTTGATGAATATCACTTCACAACCATGGTCTTCCATTACTGCAACAAAGATTAGATTTTTCTTTAGGCCTAGAACAAACATGACATCCTTGATCTTGAGAGGGGAGCCTGACTCCCTCTGAAAGGTGAATGTACCAATATCAGTCACATTGTACCTTTTTTCACCCCCTATCTTAATGTGCATCTAGAGATCTTTCTCCTCCAAGTCACTAAAAAAATATTTACACCTTGTCATGTGGAACGATGCACTTGAGTCCAAGTACCACACACTCCCCATTGTAATGTTGGACATGCATACGATAAGGGTAAAGTCAAGCTCAAACTATGAATCTAAGGTTTAACATGCTACTCCTCCTAAGGTCTTATTGCTTGCATTTTTGTGTGGACACTTCATGGCACAGTGCCTGCATTCATGACAATGCAAGCATTTAATTTTGGACAGATGTTTCTTCTTTCACCCATGACTGGATTCTGGTTTCGTTTGAGATTTATTCCCTTTTCCCTTCTTTCCCTTCCAAACCAATCCAAAGTTTTCTTTATCCTCGCCCTTGGATGAGGTCCCATCTTTGGTATTCCGCCTTATTTCCTCCTCTACCAAATCAGACCATAAGTGTTCCGAATTTGGTAGTTTCTTCCTTCCATTCACTGAAGCTTGATAGCTATGACAGCTCTTGGGAAGGCCCAAAAGGGCTAGGCTTACCAAGTCATCCTTTGAAACAACAACACCAACTATTACAAGCTCATAATGAAATTGTGTGAACCTACTTAGACACTATAGGATAGTGTCATCCTTCTACATCTTGATATTTCAAAGTTTATCCTTGAGCTCCAACTTCTTGTGGTCACTACTATTCTGGAATAGAATTGTAATTGTTTACCACATTTCATAAGTATTTTCTTTCCCATGAAGATTGGTGACATGTGGTCTCGTACTCCCTCCAATAGGTCTCGTAATCCCTCAAATATTATTCTCCTCACCTTGATTACATCTCTCTTCCATTGAGCAAGGTTTTTGGCATCATATTTCGCTAGTTTTGCAACATCTCCCTTGATGTATTCTAGAAACCCATTTCATCGAATACATCCTCCATGTGATCCTTCCATGCGATGAAATTAAAATTGCATTCCAAGGCGTACTCTAGCCTTAACCCATTGAAGGTCATCTTCTCAGCTCTGAAGAGATATTGCTACACTGAGCTACAAATTTGAACCTCCTAAGAAACAACTTTGAAATTCCTACTCTATTCTGAATCCTTCTGTAATACCATGTAGAAATTATGGTGTAGATTTTCAATTTCTCATGAAGTTTTAAACAAATTAGACAAAAACCTATTCTACTACACTATGGAAGTTAATTCCCAACTTAGAACAAAAATTTCATACATGAAATAAGAAATAACACACTTGCACACAATATCTTTCTTGGTGAGAGAAATCTGGTAAAAACCCCAATGTATGCTTGCATTAATATGATGAACATAGATGTATTACAATTGATTTTCTCAACTAGCACAACTTGCAAGTGAATAACCTCTCTCTCTACTCATTGAGAAGCTCTGACCTAGACTTAGTCAATTTATGCCTTTTCTTGAGCCCCTATTTCCTTGCACAATTCCTCTAGGAAATTTTCCAAAATGAATTGCGCAATTCCCAAGGTTGATTATTTGATTGCATGCAACACTTGTACACTCAAGACTAGTCTACAACTGATGTTACACTGCCTTGGAATCTCCACCAAAGTTGGGGAACTCAAATTCTTTTCATGCACTAGTTATTTTGGGATGATTGATCAGTTAACTAGATGATCATTAAGTTTGACTGAAGTCCCACTGCACAACTGACCTTCCACAAGTTCCTCCAACAATTAGAACTAGTTTACTTGAATACAATTTGAGATAACTGACTTTGATTGATACAAATTAGCAATCACAAATTCTTAACTAAACTCTAACTCCTCTAACTCGAATTTACTCAGTCAATTGGGTGACACAAAGAATGTCACACAAGTTAATTGCATCCAAGTTGTATGCTGATGTGGAAATTCATTTTTTCTCAATTTAATGAAGGAAAAATCAAATTAAGAATTTATTGCTGCATTTTTCAACAATCCTTCAGGTGAATCTAATCCATGTTGTCGATGACAGTCAAGAGTTCCAGCACAATAATGTGTTGATAATAGCAACCAACAAATAGAAGTAGCATTCAAAATAAATGAAATAGTCAAAAAACACATATTAAAACAAAATTGATGGAGACACCGAAAAGTACTCCAACTATGATATTGCTTATCCATGTTTAGCAAAAGTTCCTCCATCACTCCTCTCATGAAGCACACCTCTATTGTCGGCCTTCATCACCCTAAATTCCATATTTTTTTGTCGACCTCCATCACTCCACTTCATGAAGAACCCATTAACAATGTAAAGATGAACCCCTAATCCTTTACCTTTACATTTTTTTACTAGTGCCTCGTATTGAAAATTTGAAGACAAAACATTTTTTTCTCTTAAAAAATTGCCTTAAAATCCCCCTCTATGTAGCAGTGTCGAATGCAACGATAGACAAGTTATCTCTAACTGTATCAGTTGATATGAAAGGGACAAAAGAGGAATTGATGTCCGAAAAATCTTTTTAGTAAAAGTTGTCGTGTTCTTCGTAGTCGACTACCCCCAAAAAACAAGGAGCCCAACAAATCGTTGTCTTTATATAAAATAACGTGAATGGTAAGTAAAATAACAACCTCAGTATAGGCGCAAGAGAGTAGTTGCCTGGAAGATGGCAGACTTAGGGCGTACTATCAGATTCAATTTTACTGTTGTTAGATAATATTGTCTTAAATTGATATGTTTGTGTCTTAATTGTTAATTGTCTTAAATAGGTTTCATCTAAAGTGGTCATTGTCTTAAATATAAAGTTTGTCTTAAAATATTTTTGTCTCAAAATACTTTTATCTTAAATATAAAGTTTTGTTTTAAAATAATTTTGTCTTAAATTGTTTTTGTCTTAAATATAAAGTTTTGTCTTTAAATGTTTGTCTCAAACTACTTTTGTCTTCAATATAAAGTTTTGTTTCAAAAATTTTTGTCTTAAATTGTTTTTGTCTTTAATATAAAGTTTTGTTTTAAAATATTTTTGTCTCAAAGTGCTTTTGTCTAAAACTATTTTTGTCTTAAATATAAAGTTTTGTCCTAAAATATTGTCCCAAATTGTTTTTGTCTTAAAGTTTATATTTAAGACAATTCAATTGATATTAAATTTTAATGTAAAATAACTAAAATAAAAAATGATTTTTTAAGGCAAAAGATTTCTTCTATCTTAAAAAAATGTCTTAAAAATGTCCTTGGTGTAGTAGTGACACACTCTAAATTCAACTTTTCCTAAAATATAACATAACTCAAACTAACTAAACTTGAATCAGTTAACCGACTCTCCTAAATTTAATTAACTCTTGCATGCGCGAATAATTACAATTTCTAGCATATTTTAACAAGATTTATCTCTACATATTATCTCTTTTGCTTGAATATGGGGTTGATGTAAATACCTTGAACCATTGGTCAGGCAGGTATAAAAAACTTTCAATTTTTTGGGGGTGACTTTATCATATTTGGACAGTATTTCATTCCCAACCAAGTCAAGCAGGTCGGTTCAATCTTAGTTAATGAGTTGCGACTTGTTTGCCAATGGTTTTGTCAAATCCCGTGGATGTTTGGGAATTGCATAGTGGTAAGAAGTGGATTTTGTCTTGTTTAATGACTTGTAACTTATCTGACAGTGGTGATTTTTTTTTAATGAAAAATAAAGGTGGGAAGGATAATAATATTTTTCCCAACTATCGAGATAAATCCAATTAATGGAATTGCAGAGTGGTTATTTCACATTTTATAGTTTTTTGGGATTTGCTTACACAACATGGTCTCCAACCTATGGTGAATTCATAATTCAGGACCTTCTAGAATGGAAAAATGTGAATGCGAGATTTTTTTTGAAACAAATTTTCCAGAACCATGGACATTATGAAATGGTTTACCTCAAAGTTAATTAGCAAAATAATTATTGATTCAATACATTGGTTCAATTCATTTTCATATTTAGTCATGGTATTAAACAACATGACGACCATTTTTGACTGCTCCATAAGTTATGCTCTAGGAATTGGTACTTTTGACTAAGTTCTGCTATGGTTTTCAGCTAAGGTTAAGTTATCTAATCTTTGACTAAATGACTAAATTATACACATTTTGATCCTCTACCAAAAGTACCTAATATATTTAATACAACTTACTTCTGTTTAGTTCATGCAACTACCTTTATTTGTTCCAGATATGTATTAGTGCATTTTTTTGTGTTACTCAACTGATAGGTAATTTTTAGCATAATTAACATTTTAAATTCTTTAAATGCCACAAACAACCTTGATGCAAGCTTGTAGATATGGTCACTGGGTGGTGGCTCAGACACGTGTGTTGTATAGGGAAAACGTAAGATAACTTCAACCATGTTTGGAGTCTCGCGATGCTTATTTTTGCTAGACGTCTTAACCAATCTCTAAGGAAGTTTAATTCAACAGTTCAAACTTCATCTGGCTTTACTACCGTAATGGTCGAACTACTCTTGATTTTGTAGCCATAAATGGCCATTCTCGATGTGCGAGACTTATTTTTGTTGATGTTGTACCCAGTGTACATGATTTCTAGAATAGCTTAAGGGAAGACCAAAGGCAAGAAGAATCATTAATTAGCTTTGATCTCAGGAAAATGGTTGTGATTTGAATATCTGGTTTCCATCTATTACTGACATATGCATGGTTTTATTGCAGTGCTTGCTCTACGATTGCAAACAAACCAGCGGATGGAGGTATTGCTGCGCTTCACATGGCAACACTGAATGGTCATGCAAAGTCTGTATAGTTACTCCTAGATTTTGGGGGCAAATATATCCGTTGTGACAATTCAAGATGGATCAACAGTTGACCTCATAGTTAATTAATAAAGTAACTTGTTTAGACAAGTCCACCTCATAGTTAATTAATAAAGTAACTTGTTTAGACAAGTCCTCTCTGGTGTTGTTCTTTCTGTTGTAGATAATTTGCACCTCTGAGCTTATCTCGATTGTCGATTCCCTGAGCTAGTGTCAGTACGATTGCCGAATATTCCGGCATTGGGAAATCGAGATAAGGATACCCATTTCCACCATGGTACATAGATTTTAACATGTCTTTGATTTAACCAAGAGACATTGCATACTTGTACTTTTTATATGAAAAATAGATGGATCATTGCATACAATTGGAAATTTTCATAGTAAATTCTTTAAAATGCAATTTTATGTGTTTTTCAACATGAGAGGTGCAGGTAGTACACCTCTTCACTATGTTGCTTGTGGTAGCAACATTCAGTGTTTATAGGTGAATTCTTTATTTCCAGATCCTGATCAAACTTGCAGCATTTTAGTCTTTTCTTGTTTAAAACTAAAAAAGATTGCATTTATGATTAAATGTTCAAATTATACATCTGACATGCAAATTTTGATTGCTCGTGGAGCAAGTTGCAGCGCTGAGAATGCCAACTGGTATATGATCTCTTGATAACATACCTTTTAAATTCGATTCTTATCTATGCATTGCTGGATCTAGACCACTCTGATATTGTTGAAGCAACTCGGGTTCTTAATAATTTACAAAGAAGAAATAGTCGTGGAAAGAATGTTGACAATTTACTCTATAAACTTTTGTGAATTTTATCTATAACATAACTTGCCACTATTAAAAAGTATTAGAATAATATGGGAGGAGGAAAATGTTGATTGTGATCGAGGAAATGCATTGAATGATGACATATTTCCAGAAAATTTGTACTTCAAAACATTCTCCCAAGTCACATGCGGGAGAGCAACACCAAATCTCTGCTATTTAGAATATTGTACAACGACAATTGAGATATAAACTTTTTGGCATTCCCCTCTATTTTCTTTCAGAGACGGTGATATCAGCCATAGGCTTAACACATAAAGTATCATTGATTTACTATTGTTTTAGTATTTATAATATTTTACAACAATAGTACACAAATAATCTTTGTAGCATTTCTCTCTATTTACTTCTATAGATGGTTCCATCAACAATAGGCTCAACCCATCAAACATCAGATGACAATTTTGTAAAAGTTCTAGCAGGTTCATACGTAAAGTGATGACAATTTTGTAAAGGATCTAGCATGTTCATATCTAAAGTGAGTTTGCCAATAATAATGAATCATTATCAAAACTTGAATGTGGTAGTATCAAAATATGAATAAATGCACACTAAATCGAGCCACAATGAGCTAATTAAGACGATATAATAAGAAAGACATAACATAGTAAAGTCAAACTTGTGGGGGAAATTGTAGAATGAGCCATCATTAACTTTCAATTTATTGATTCAATTTTAGTAATAAGATCAGTTATAAATTAACTATAAGACTTCTAAGGTCTAAGTTTATTTTGTTTAGCAAAATTTTTTTCAAGTGACTTCCATATTAGAAGGTGGGTTGAGGCATTTCCTAAAACAAATTTGGGGCCCAAAAACTCTCATTTGCAAGAACTCCTAATTTTTTATACACTTAGCTACCTTTCCAAAGGCAACAGAAAGACCTCAAACAAACTCCTTATGCAAAAGTTATGCTATCTCGAAGTTGACCTTCATGTTTTGACCACCATGATTTGAAAGGATGCTACATTAGCCCCATTACTCGTGCAATATGTATTATCCATGTGAACATTTTGAAGAAGACTCTAGAAAGGTCAATATTGTAACTCCAGTCAAGAGTTGACTGCTCAAGATAGCTAGGATTTGATCCATCATTATTAGTTATCATTAATAAATTAGGTACGTCTTGTGGTATATTTTATAATGAATGAAAGGAAAATCTTCTTAAGTTAAATCATAATTGTTGTAGGGGAGTTTCATAAACAACAAACTACATTTTTATTCACAATGAGTGAAAGTGACATTTAAAAAAAAACTTTTCTTTTTGTTGTTGAAACAAGGATGTCAAATATAATTGCATGCTTCCAAATATTAACATACATATGGTTTATGAATATTATTATAGGTATGGTTCTACTATTACTTCCAAATTCCAAATTTGTTAATTTTCTTTTCTCACAATTTCCATGCATTTTGTTTTGAAGATTATGTTTACATGAACAAGGAACATCACACATGCTCAAAATATTACAAAGCTTTTTATTATATTGAAGTAGGGAGATATATGTATCATAAATTGCTTATTGTATCTCAAAAATTCATAAAGACAACATAAATGACATAAGGAGCTATGCCACAATATTGTTTCGTCAAACTAGAGTATAAAATAGAATAGTGGTCACAATCATGCTTGGAGATCAATTTAATTGACTAAGTGCCTTATTTTTTACTTTTTTAGGTGATGAACAATTTGGATTTTAGGAGAGCCATCCCAATAAATATTTCAAGCCTTTTGCAAACAACTATTGTATATAAATGACATATTCATCCAACAGCCATTTCATAGTGATACTAACCTAATCTTTCCTAAAATACACACCCAACTGAGTTGTCCCAATCATAGAGATTTTTAGAAGTATAATCATAGAGATTTTCAGAAGTACTTTCAATTTAATTGACTAAATGCCTTATTTTTTTACTTTTTAAGGTGATGAACAATTTGGATTTTAGGAGAGCCATCCTAACCAATATTTCAAGCCTTTTGCAAAGGACTATTGTATATAAATGACATATTCATCCAACAACCATTTCATAGTGATACTAACCTAAGCTTTCCTAAAATACACACCCAACTGAGTTGTCCCAATCATAGAGATTTTCAGAAGTACTTTCACAACATTCTTTGATACAACAATTCTATCTGTAATCTGATTTTTGTTCATCTTCACAACTTATAGATATCTCATAATTTCTGCATTCAAAATATATTTATGGCATTTTAAAAAACGCTAAACAAATTGAACTCCTCTGCTATGCTATGTGCCTTATGTTCGCAAGAATTTTCATTGTTTTGAGACTTTTAAGTTACTGTAACTTTCTTCTTAAATTTAACCTCTTACTACATTTTTTTTTAGAAGATATATAAAATCTCAAATTTAGATTATATTTCACCCTCTCGATAAAATAAAGACTATAAAAAATACTTTATTTAATAATAAAAATATACATACTGTCCATTCGTTGTATGATGAACCAAATGTCCTCCACAATATCTCTATGACACCGTTGTATGATTATGCCCGCAAAACCATACTACTATCAAAACTTTCACGTTTGCTCAGTCCACACCGTATTTTAGAAATGGTGAATGAAAGTGTGCATAAGTATGTGATAATAACAAAACCTTTCGATGTTTCACCACGATTTGACACGGTAAATGTTTGCGGGAGAGAAATACTTTTTTGATGCATAATTAGTGATGGTCGCTTCTTAAAAAATACGGCATGAACTTCCTGAAAGCAATGACGTGAAGGGTGAAGTTGTTGATCGGAGATGACACTTTCAACGAGTGATTCCAATGCATGCGTAACAGGACAAGTGATGATGTGCGTAATCAAGAAGATTTTTGCGAGATAGATTGTAATTAATTAATCAGTACGTAATGAAGTTGTTTCTAATACATGGATTTATATTTCTTACTCCTTTACTTGGTCATGATGTGCGTGACAAGATGTTTTTGAAATAAATTTCTAATTTTTAGATAAGTCGATAAATCACGGAGTTGATGAAAATGTTTACAACAGTGGCATTTACACTTAGTCACTACTGCATGCATCTGCAAAAATATTTATAATACGGACTTTTAATCTTGTGGCAATGCCAATACATATTTCTGTGTTAATTTATAGAATTTTTAACCATGCAAATACAAGCTTTTAGTTTTAATCAATGAAAATTTTAAGGTCGCTCATTAGGAATATCAGGTTACATAATAATGGTGATTCTACCTTGACTGATAGAACAGGTCCCATATGCCGTATGTTAAACAACATTTGTAACAATTCGTCCATTAGATCTGAAACTCCCTCATAACATCAAATCATCTGAAACCACTCGAGCAGGTGATCAATGAAGATTCTTGGACATCGCAGACTGCGGACGATCCTCATGACCAGAGGCATCCGCCCCCCCACATGAGAGGAATAGTTTTGTATCTGCACCCAGTTTCTCAAACGACAGACGTGTGAATGGATTGAAATGGATAGATGGAGGAATTATTAGCAAACTCCACGTCGTGTGAATGGATTGAAATGGATAGATGGAGAAATTCTTAGCAAACTGCGCCGAGCGGAATTGAATTTATAACATGTCACTGGTTTTCGATGGTAACTAATATGTAATTGGCCATAGACCCATTAATGCCGTAGGGTGGTAGATGTTTATAGTTAGATTTATATTTGTTTAAATCGGTAGGGCGGTATAGGTTTATCTTTAGATTTATATTTGTTTAAATCTCACAGTGCATATATATAGTAGCTGCAGTTATATATGAGCGCTTCCATTACTATTTTAGAAACCAAAGGAGATTCATTTTAAATACTGATTTAAACTTATTCAATTTTTTCACTTTCAAATTTTGTTACGAATGGATATTATTTAAATATTTTATGTGGTTTTTTTTAGATTTTTTAAATTTCAACTTTGATGACATATTGGGTTGTAGAATAAGCCTTTGAATCCAATTAGAAAATAATTATATTATAATCCACAAAACACACCCTTTTAGATTAAATTATATGACTAAAAATATATAACAAAAAATACTTACTTTTAATCTAGTGCTTTCATTCATTCAAAAAAAATCACCAAACCCACATCCAAACACTAAAATAATTACACTTAGCAACTTAATTATATTAAAAATAAAAATAATAAATTATCCATAAAAATAAATTGCAAAATGTATATGTATAGTCATTATACATGGAAGCGGTGTATTATGACCTAACTGTGTATATTCTTATAGAAAACTAGGCCATCAACGCACACTTATTTTAAAAATGTATTTAAAAAAATTAATAATAAATTATCTATAAAAATAAATTGCAATGTATAATCATATACATTGAAGCTATGTCTTATGACCTAGTTGTGTATATTTCTATAGACAACTAGGCCATCACCACACACAATTATTTTAAAAATATATTTTGAAAAATTAGTAATAAATTATCTATGAAAATAAATTGCAATATTTATATATATAATTATTATACATTGAATTGAATCTGTGTATTATGATGACCAGGTTGTCTAACATATATATGGAATGAATAAGGAGGGTTGCATGTGTATTACGACCAAGTTGTCCAACATATATATAGAATGAATAAGGAGGGTTGCATGGTAGCTAGTCCTTGCCTTGAGCGGGAGGAAGGGGAGGAGCAGAGAGTGGGTTGTTGAGAAGGTTGACTTCGAAGTTCAGGTAAAGGGCTACGAGCAGGATTTTGTGCAGTTGGTAGAGAGGGCTCCCATCCATGGCCCGGCAAGTACAATGATCGTAGTAGAAGAAGCTTATCAGCTCTTGCATTTAGATAGCAAGTTGTTAGAATCAGCCACACGACAAAAACATAAATTTTTGCTCTTTAGTTTGACCAGAAAGAGAATGCGGAAGCCAAATTTTTGTGCTTTCTTTTGCAACTATAGAAGGAGCTAAGCAACCATTGCTGAAGAGGCACGAGTGAGTGGCACCCATAGGGAAGGCGGGAGGGGTGGAGGTGAGGTTAAAATGCTCGGGATAGAACTTAGACGAAGTCTTGAAGAACGAAAAAGCCACGAACTATCTCCACTTAAACCTAATTGTTAAGACTGCTGAAGTGCCTCAAAACTATGGAGTTTCTTCATTAAGTATTTTGAATCAGTTCTCAAATGTACCTCAAGATATTGTGACCAGTCCATCAATGTACTTTCATGTGAGAAACGAACATTAATATTGCATAGATGAAGAGACCGTGCCTAGCAGTATCCATAGGTTGATCATTGCTACAATAACCTAATAAATAAAAATGAAAATAAGAAATGGCCTATAGATATTGGCATGAAAAGAAAATGACTTTTATAAAAATTCAAATTATGCACAGCAAAAAGAGTATCATGATTTTTCAAGTCACATGAAGACTTCCATAATTAGTGAACTAATAAATAAATAAAGATGAAAATAAGAAATGGACTTTAGATATTGGCATGAAACATAAGTGACTTTTATAAAAATTCAAATTATGCACAACAAAAGCATATCATGATTTTGCAAGTGACATGAAGACCTCCATAATTAGTGAAAGTAATTAGTAGATTTATAATGCATAATATTACTGACATCAGTACCATTAGTGAAGTTAAAAATACTGATATACTATGGTATTGAATCCATGTAATATAGTCTGGTATGCCATTTCTCTTAGCACCATCCTGTCAAGCACAAACTTGGTAAGTAAGTGTAGGCTTGTTGTTGCTCCATAGATTCTTATATAGTTGAAGTCATTTTCAATGTACCAGTCTCCTATATTGTTGAGCACACTTGCATGGGTTCATCAGATAGTCTCGGTGTTGGCTTACCTAATATTAGCTCAAAGGCCTGTGCAAAGAAATGATAACAAATATTTGCATAACGTATTTTGTATTTGTTCTCCCATAGATCCTTACAGTATACCTGTAAAAGGATGTTGGAGATGCTCCATGCCCATTCCATGCCTAGAAAAGGGTGATTAGCACATAAGATATCTAGGAAATACGAAGCCATATAAAAGGTTGGAGGGGAATCTAGGTTGTGCTCCTTAGCTCTAAGTATTTCCTGTTTCATTGTGTGTGAGAGGATTGCTTCCCAGTTTCAAAGTGAGCCTTGCTTTAAAACAATGTATATTAATGGGACCTTGGCTTGCTTCACATGCGTGGCATCTGGTTCACCATAGAGCAACCTGCTTGCCATAGCAACAGCATAAATGTATGTCTCTCTTAGGTGAATAGAAGGATAAACACCAACGACTCTAACTTGAAATCTTCTACCCTGAGCTCACCATTTTCCTAGTATTTTCCTGTTGTCTTATCATCTACCCAAGAAGTGGTCAGGTAGAATTCACGCTACTTGGGTAGTTTCTTTCATGCTGCTCAGATTTTTTTCTTTAATGCAGGTCAGCTAGTTTCATTCACGTTGATCTTGTAGTTTCCATTCATGGTATTCAGGTAGTTTCTTTTAGGTTAAGTTCATTCCCTAGATTGCTCTCCAGATCCTATTGCCCAGGCATCATTAGCAACACCAATCCAAAGGTGAGGGGTAGAGGTAGTTGATCCACCACTAGGAAAGGCAAGCATAGCCAAGGTGGAAAAAGCACCATTGACATTTACTATGCATATAATGGACTTAAACGCATAAGGCATGGACTGAGTTTACCTAGAAGTATAGGTTTTGGTCCTTTTCATTTTCAATCCAGATGCAGAACTAGCGAAGTAAGTAGGTTGTATGGTTTCAGATGTTATAGCAACAGAGCGAGTAGCAAAGGTTTAACCATAATTCATTGATGGCCCGTAATGCTACCTCACCGCTATTCCTTGAAGAATCCATAGGTCTTGCGTACACAGTTTCACCTTGCATGGGAATAGTTGGATGCAAGTATCTTTCTTTCTATCAACCCACTATTCCCAGTGCCAACCTATTTCCCCGCCCTGCGGCAACGATGAAATCAGCTGCACAACCAGCAGCAAAGGAGGTGTAGGCAGCTTGAACATAGCATACTAGTGTCTTGGCTAGCGAAAAAACTTTGAACGAAGTGTCTTGGTTGGTGAAAAAGTCACTACAGTAAGTCTCAGGCTCCAATATACTACTACAATGTCGTGGCTTTAAACCTTTTGAAGAGCATAGTAATTGGAGCAAGTTTCATCAGAGGTCAAAGACAGGGAACCCCATTATTCTAAGCAGGCCCGACATGGATCAGTGTTTTCTAGTTAATAAGCCTTTCATGATCAATCTATTTCTTAGTATTCCATGCCGCTAACTAAGTAATGAAACCGAGTGTCTTCAGCAATGAGGATTATTTATGGATAATTTATACGCACTCCTGCCAGTATAATAACAACAACATGAACTCCCAGCATATCCACATCATAAAAGAAAAAAAGAACTCATAGATTGTAAGCATAATGTTAGCATTGCTTATTAAGAATTTAATGTCTAAGATATCATTAAGAAATATATATCCCTATATTTCATTAACGAGTGTTGAGCATGAAAATTTCATTAACAAGTGGTGAGCATGAAAACAAAAACGAGTGGCTTGCATCCATAAGTGGCCCATGTAGGTGAAAACAAGTGCGCTGCATGAGGATGCAAGTGGAAAGAAGATTTTTCGGATATCGGGCGCATTATGGCTCCGATGAAAATCTTGTTTGCAAGGTTGTCCAACTAATACAATTTCTGCAAAACCCCACAATTTATGTGAAACCCAAAAAGAAGAAATGGGCATAATGCATATATTTTTGGCTTCAATGAGGAAGACCCATAAGAGTTTCCATGGCTAAGGAGATCAAGGATAGGACCTCAATGGAAAAAAAAAGTTCCCACTTGGCCATAATGTTGGCTTTAGCATCTATCTACAAATCGCATAGTCTTTCGCTCAAGAAGATTTGGCCATATACACTAATTACCCTAGCTTCAAGAAGATTTGAAAAAATGCAGTGATTAGAAGCTTGATCACCACTGCCTAAAATATGATGTCCTAGCTTAGCAAGTTGTTGAAGCAGTTGATTCTTTTGATGAACCAGCTTTCCTTTGCATGGACAAGGATGGCCCATATAATAAGGCTTCTTTTGGAAAGACCTATTTGAACTAGTGACAGGGATGGCCCATCTAATGAGGCTTCTTCTAGAAGGACCTATTTGAACCAGTTGATAACCTTCAAATAAGCAGTCCTAGCACCTAGTATGCACAATTACCCATCACAGGGAGCTGGGGCTTCTTTCTCTCTAGGTCCCATGACCAACAGACATCCTTGTGAAAGCTCATATAGGCTTCTTAGTTACAAAACACATTTATGAAATGAAAAAATCTTCTCTAATTCACCCAGTGCTTATCTTGATGGTGGTCTTTACCTTAATGTTGGCCTTGATTCACAATTTTAGCATAATTCACCCAGCTCGTACCTTGATGGTGGCCTTGATTTAGAGTTTGAGCATAAGTAAGGCCAAGATGATATAGTTTATACATATGTGAACTTCAGCATAATGAAGACCAAGATGATATAGTGTATACATATGTGAATGCATAAACATGTTGCATGAAAATGTGGTATAATGTTTTCTATTAAATTTGCAGAGCCATTGATATAGAAAAATTATTTAAAAAACAGATATAAATTAAATTAAATATAGGAAAGGAAACTTGGACGTGGGCATGCAAGGCTTGCATGTAGCCCACGTATCACCTCTCCACACTCTAGGATTTGTCTCAACCTTTTATCAAGACGTGGGAAACGAGAGATGGTGCTAGTGTTGTCATGGAGCGTAATAGCTATCTCGAACCTGGCCACTAAGGCTCACATGCCCCTATGCCCCTTCTTATTCGCCTTAACTGTTACACGTAAAACCCACCTGCCTTCACAAAAGCCAAAACTTTGACCTTGATTGATGGTGCACCAAATTAGATATAAACTGGTTCTATAACCATTTGAGCACATTGTAAACACACCTTTTTGACCTGATATGTGGAACCCCAACTTCATAATGAAAGTCACTTTTTCCCTTTTCAGAATGGCTTTTGAAGACGTTTCACATAGGCAGCCAGGGAGGATAAAAAAAGCTACGATTGCTCGGATTGATGGTCTAGGTTGGCTGCTACAACTTGATGGGATCAATGGCTTTTAGGCTGAGCGTCTGCTTACTCACTTTTACTTGCTTTTCGGTACTGGAAGGCTGGAAGAATTACCCCCAGTCAGTCCATGAAAGAAATGGAAGGCAGGGGTGAAAGGTTCATGGCGATAGTTCCTACGCTACTGCTATTCCCAGCTTCAATGATAGTAAGGGCTAGACTCCGTTGGGTGAAGAGGCAGTAAGTAAAGGGTGAAAGCAAGGTCCTAACCAGTGCTCTTATGAGAAGGGTAATGTGGCATTATCAGTATGCTTTCCTCTGGCAATGAAGTGCAAAAACTTTGTGCGTTGGCTATTGGGAAAACGGAATCTTTGGCTTCAATGTTAGCTTTGTCAGGAAAGGATTTGACATTGAGAGCAGAGGATTCCTTTCCCGCTGCTTGGAGAATAGAGTTTGAAGGAATTTCATCAACATATCTTGTTGTTCTTTTGAAAGAAATTGATCTAAATTCATCACAAGATATTATTGGTTACAAATTGTGGCACTGCACAAGCAAAGACTTGAAATATCCAAAGGAAATTAGTTGTGTTCTTCCCAGAACACAAACAAGAGTTCAAATTTCTAATAGTTCTTGCATTCTTGAACAATGAATGAATGAATCTATTCAGGCTACAACAACCTCTCCCTTGTCCTTTCTCACCCATATTCTGCTACTGATCTGTGCGAATATTCCACGTCATAGCTAGCAAACGCATCATAGCTAGCAAAATCCAGCAACAACAAAAGCCAGCAACAGAAGTATGAGGTACCTTTCAATTTCTCGCCCATCTTCCGCTATTGGTCTTTGGGAATATCCCACATCATAGCCTACAAAGGTCTCTGCGAATATCCCACATCATAGCCAACAAAAGCTAGCAACAACAAAAGGTAGCAAAAGAAGTAAAGTCGGCAAAAGAGATATGAGGTACCTTTCAATGAAGGACAAAGACCACACTTGAAGAACCATTAACTAGTATCATAGACACATGGGCAGTGTATGTAGTAGTCATGTGCTATCTAGTCTGGTTGCATGCAATGTGTGCCTAACATATATATTAGTAACATATCTAAATACCCCAAACATTTAATTAACATGAGTTAATGCGAGCAGTAGTTTCACAATTGAAAATGCGAAGGAAACACATCAAAAAACATGAAAATACCATATGGTTCTCGCCTCTCTTCCTCGGGAAGAGGCCAAATAAGATGGCGAAAAATATTTCGCTATGAAAAATATGTCGTGAGTCTTAAAACTTATTAAGAATCTTAAACAACTCAATTAACATTAGTGAGCATCATACCGATTACTATGGCCTCCTTGCCTCGGGAAGAGACCAAATAAGATAGTGAAAAACATTTCGCTATGAAAAATATGTCGCGAGTCTTAAAACTTTGGTTATTAAGAATCTTAAACAGCTCAATTAATAATAGTGAGCATCATATCAATTTGCCTAACCTACAACAAAGACTAATAACTTATTTATGTAAATTGAACTATATAAATAAATGATATAAAGCACACAAATAACCTTTACATTTACATCAATCACACATACAGCAACAATTACAACGATAAATTTGAAAAATATATATTAAAAAATTAATAATAAATTATCTATGAAAATAAATTGCAATGTGCATATATACATAATCATTATACATTGAATTGAATCTGTGTATTATGACCAAGCTGTCCAACATATACATAGAATGAATAACTCATTTATGTGAATAAATTGTATAAAGCACAAAAATAAACGTAATACATTTGCATCACTCGCACATACAACGATAAAGTTTAAAGTTTTAAATTTTTTAACTATTTTTTTAACGTATCTCGTGCGGGTATTACCCAATGATTTATAACCTATTAACTAATATACAAGTGACTCACGAGGAGTGACAATGAACCATCCTGAAAAAAGAAAGAAGAAAATTTCTTTATTATTAATTATAAAACAAATAAAATTTATTGATAATTAATTTGTGGAAAAATTAAATTTTGTTAATGCAAGTTAATTTTTAACTTTAAAAATTAAATTATATAAATTAAATGGTAAATATTTATAAACATAAATTTTTATAAATATTAAAATATTTACTTTCTAAATTAAATGGTTAAATATTTATAGACATAAATTTATTATAAATATTAATTTAATTTTATATTTTAATGATTAAAAGAAAAATTAGGTAAATTATATAATTTTTATATATTTTTTTTGAGTCTATTTAAAAGTTTTTAAAGTAGATACTTGTTGGAGGTGAGTTGTTAAATTTTGCATTTATTTAAATAAACCTACAAAGAAAGAAGTAAAAATTTCAATAAAATGGTAGTTTGTGTTCATCTATTATTTTCCTCAGGAGGCCCATTTTAGACCTCAAATTCCATTTATATATGGTTGTCACCAAAAAAGGATGTCCTACATGAAATCCAAATAATGCTAAATTCTCCAATACCAAAAATTGAGTTGAGCTCTATAGGTAGTCCATTATAGAAGAAAACGATGTGAAGACACAGTTACATTAGTTATTAGGGCAAGGTGTTATTTGACCAAGTACCTCACCATTTTGCCACCCATCATAATATTTCCAAAGAAAGATGAAACTTGGTCAATGTGTATTCATACACAGCGTTAAACAAAATTACACTCAAGAAGAGGTACCCTCTCTCTAGATTGATGCCATATTGGACCAATTGTAGCAAGATCAATATTTTTCCAAGCTAAATACAAACCTCTTTTAGAAAAGTGTTTGTATATGTAAAACTTGACCAATTTGGAAGCTTGATAGATCTAGTTGCAAAATAAAGATATGTCTTTTTCCAAATAAATAATGTTTACACAATGTTTAGCTTTCATATAAATATTTTGTTTTAGTGTATTTATTAACATAAAAATATTCATTGAATATTAAAATTTTCTAACTATTTATATCCCATATAATTATATATAGAAAGGTTATTTGATTTTAGTGTTATATATAGTGTTATATATGTGTGTTTTAGTTTTGAAATAACTTGCGCATTATCATTTGGATACTTTACGACTTTTTAGATCTCGAGGAAAACATTGCAATCATTTCAACGCTGATCAATGAAGTAAGACCCTTATTTGAAACTACCATGAATATTATTGGTTATTACATGATATGGATGTTGAATATATATATATGAAGTGATGTTTAATCAAATGTATATCATGCGATTTATGGAAATGGTGAAAACATCGATATCGAGGGTACAATAAGTAAATGTAAAAAACTTTGGTCAATTAAAATACAGCACTTGTGCACGGGCAACGGGAATTTCCACGTTCAGTTCATTTGTAGAGTTTTGAGATAGAAAACATCAGGTTCAGGTGCATTATATAAGACTTTTCAAAATGACAAAATTATAAACCATGCAATGCTTTTTGTCTCCATTGATAAATGTGTCTTGCTCTTGTGAACGAGTAATATAAGAAATATTTGTATGTTTAAAGCTTTTGGTTTTTCTCATCTCATTGTAGACTAGGCTTTCGCATCTAATTCAAAGAAAACACATTATTTTAATTATTTAATGTTATATTTTAGAAATCACTCACAAGCTAATTATTTAATGCGAAATTTTGGAAAAGGGACCAAGATGGGACAAAGATGTAATACTTATTGGTAAATGTGTAAATATTTGAGTTATTTTATTTATTTATTTGGTAAACTATGGACCGTGTTAAAAACTCTGATGTGAATAAATTATGAACATGAATATTTTAATTTTATTAATAAAAAAAATTAATAGTTAACCATAAAGTTATGGGAAAAGTAATGTTATAAGAGAGTTTCATATTTCAAAACAATTGAAACACAGTTACAGGTAGAGGCAGTGGCCTACCCAAACTCCTCTCCCTAGAGGTAAACTATCTCAGTTGGGAAAACGAAGCCAAGAAAGGAGTTATAAAAACATATAAGACTAAAAACCTCTAACACAACGTTCTAAAGGGAGGTAGAGGCCAAACAAAGAGTTCTTGAGTTGGCTAGCCAGTGGAATTCTATTTCAAGCTTAAGTGCTAAGATTAAAGGCCCTTGCCTAAAGTTGTTTGAGATTAGGAAGTCTTAGGTTGAACCTTTTGAGGTTCTTGTTTTGAAATTATTCTGGATATGAAGTTGACTTGGGGGAGTTTCAATAGAGGTATCGATTCTCATAGGTTGGGAGGAGCATTTTGTGCCCTGTGATTTTTTTGTCGACTAATCCATTCAAAACATGAACAAAAAAGATAAGTGGAATTTATTATTCTAAGTAATTATTTTCTCTCTGTTTTATATTACATGATTATGTTGTTGGTAGATATTGAAAAATGGCATTATGCAGGTTTACATTCCATATGAGTCTATATAGTGACTGAGGAAACTTCTATTCTGTTGTGTATGTGTAAGAATAAGCTATATGTGTATGGGTTAGTTACTGGCCATAGTCGACCCTCATCAACTAGCTTGGAACAATACCAACTATATTTATTTCAATTAAGTGGGGAGATAGGTCCTAGAAATAGGTCCCATCAAGCTCTAGACATAAGGAAAATGATGAATATTGTTAACTACGAAAGAGTGCACCTAAGAAATAAAACTAAAAAGAGAAACAAACTATTTTCCTTATTACACACCAAAACTATGCTAAACATTTTCATTAATAAAATATAATACAAATATAGGTACAAAAATGTTTTCTCAAGATAGGGAATGTTTTTGTTTTTATATTTGTACTATCATATGCTTAATGAAAACACTCAACATATTTTTTTGTATTTAATGAGGTATATTCGCCATCCTTCTTAAAATGGTATTAAGGTAGGTTTGGACATGACTCCCTCACATGAGGACCTAGGCACATGGGGAGAGTAGTGTTCGCATATTTTTCCATCATTTCATGAAGAAAATATGAGCTACCCACCATGCACAATCAACAAGGAGAGAACCACTTGCGACGATAAGAGCTTGTACACTCATCCATATGCTTCGTGTAAGGAAAGAAAACTTGTCATGAAGGAATAATCATTCCCATTAATTGCTAACAGAGTTGTTGGAAGGACATTCTAAGCCAAGAAGGAAATTCCCAAAGATTACTAAAAAATTATGAATGGAAATAATAACATTATCCATATAATTGTTGATTTCATAGAATTGCCACAGAAATTTTCTTCGAGCAAAAATGGTATGAGGAGGTTTGTGTTTAGTCTATAGATTGAGTGGAGAAGACAAAATCCAAGCTTCATAAGAAGGAGACTTACATGACTCCACCAATGTTGATCATAGAAATATTTGGCCATGATAAAATGAGATTCTTAGAAGGAAAAGAACGAAAAGGAATCAAGATAGAGAAGAAGGAAAAAGTCAAGGGCTTAAATCAATGTTTCAGTACTCTATTGAATAAGTTGCTTGAATACTCCTAGCTTTTTTATCCTCTGGCCACAAAATACCACACCTTAACCTGCAATGCTTCTTTATCCATATTTGTTAAAAGGGCAGATAAGAACACTTTAACAAGTACCTTTGAACAATCCATAAAGTTGGAGAATGAAATGTCATCTCTCGCATGAAACACACATAAGGAGGACCCCAAGGCTAGTGGGAAGTCATCTCTAGTGTTTACAAAACTAGTGGAGCAAGATGATACTAATTTAAAAAGTGTACTCAAACTAATTAATAATATTTCAAATGAAGTAGTCTATTTGAAAAATAACCCAACTGAAGCCTTATTAGGGCATAAACCTTTCCAACCCTTTTAGAATAAAACTAACAATTGACCCAAACCCATTGACAATTCAAGTTTGAAGTATTATACAACACCAATAACATGTTTTAATTTGATCCTTCCACTATAGAAAACAACCAAACAACAACACTAATAATATTTTTTCATTTATCCCTTTTCTTGATCAATGCAAGTTGGGATTAAAAGTGGGACAAACCCTTCTACCCCAACCAAGCCTTTTATGCAAACCAAGATATATCATTGATATATAAGAAATCAGTGGCTATGAAAATAATGCATTTTTATGTTATGCTAACGAGTTCAATTCAAACCTTTACGTTCATTTCACCTTTCTTAACTTCTAATATCCCACTTGATCCCAAGATTGAAGGGAAAACCTACTAAAAAAAACAAGGTTGGGGGGAATAGGGTCAAAACCCAATTTGTTACACAAAAATATCGTCACCATGATTATTTGCAGTCAGTATGGGTCTATCATCACCTATACTAGCCTCCTAAGCAAGTCTCAGACCTTAGCTCTTCATGTCAAGCTTTGCAAAAGAGAGAAAGACTTTGAAAATCAATATTACTCTGGTTCCGCACTTTCTCCTACTTTTACTTGCGGACCCGCACCCTTTGTTCATATTACCTGTGTACCTGCACGCTCTGTCTGTAAATGGGTGGGTGCGTACCCCTGTAAAAGTCAAAAAGGCGCAAGTTTATCCTAAAAAACTCACTTTTGGGTTAATTCTAGATGTTTCTAGAAGGATTTTGACGTGGATTGTTCGCTCCAAGGTGGTTCATGCATCCCAAAAGAGAAGGAGCTAATCCCTTGATAGGATGAGCTATCCCTTTGAAGGAGGACCTAGTAACTTCCCTCCATTGCACTATAAATTAAGGCATTGGGTCAGTTGCTAGGGAGGTTAGAAGCTGAACATTTTGAGGGTAAATGCTGATGGAATTGGGACTTCCTAGTTAAA
>APFE031170077.1:117138-138558 GCA_000404065.3 Pinus taeda
GTTTGCATAATTACACTTCAAGGAAGCTCATTTGGAGCGAGGGAGCGAGGCTTCCACAAACTTGCATTGGACCCCAGGTAGGCCTAAAAACACTTGTTTGCCTTTATTTTACTCGCATATTTAGAGAAAGATAGTTTTTGATTGGCTTGCTTGTCACTAGATATCAGTAGATACTAGGAAGGTCGATCTTGTCCGCAACCTCGACTCATTCCACGTGACACAATTGTTTGCTAATTATTTTTCTCTCCAACTTATTGAAAAAATTATGTCCAAAGGACCTTAATATAGTAATGGAAAAAGTTCGGAGAAATTATCCTTTCAAACATACTCAACAAACCTAGCCATTATTCATCCACCTTTCTATAGCGATAACCTAGTCGAATGACAAGTTCATATCTTCAGTCCCCCTTACCTTAAGGGAGATACATGAGTGAGTTCATTGATAAGGGTTTAGTAGTAGCATTATATAAATAATTGATTTCCGTAAAGATGAAAAATCATTCTTAAATGCACTACTCTTTTCTTAACGAAGGCAGAGTTATCATGTTTGGGTTGATTTCCCTACCACCCATAAGACTTCATTTCACTTGATCTAGGTCTCTAAATTGATTATAGATAGGAGAAAAATAAGACATAAATAATGTAGGTTCCACCCTTTTTTACTTCCATGTTCCAGTTATGTTGGTTGCTGATTTTTATGGATGAAACTTGCTTGGTTGATAAGGAGTAGAAATGAAAAACTAGAGGAAATGAAATATAGTGAAGGAGTGAATTACTAGTAAAACTCATTATTGAGTAGCTTTTACATTTATTCTAGATTTGATTTAGATTCCTTTTTTGTTTCTTTATTTCTCTCCTCAATCTAACACCCTTTACCTTGTTCAGGTAGGATTAAAGTGATACCATACATGGTTTGGCTAGGGGCTAAACATGCCACCTTTTCTATATTCTACATATCATTTGTGCATAACTCACTCATTAAAGGAGGGGCTAGATCCTCCAATCCTTATGCACCACTTGGATACTCCTTTCCATGTATGTTATCCAATAACATGGGTGTGCATGTCTTCCCCATACTTCAACACCTATAAATTGACTCAAAATCTATGTGATGGATTTATTTTGAATAATTTGATCTTGGAATGATTGGGGAGTTTTCTCGCCTATCGAAAAAATCAAAACTTGGAAAATATGGATAGGGAGAAGTTTGGAACTGTGATATGTGGGTCATATCGGGACGCATTTCAGTATATGAAAATTTTCATTTATTTTGATTTGTATAATATCCCTGAGACTAAACTAGTTAGGTGGGTGCACGACTATAAATGGGACTTGGGTAGGAATTGTTATTTTTCTTAGTGTACATGCTACTACTAGACTATCAAACTAGTTTCATCTAATTTCTGAATCGAGGGCCCAATGGTCCTTGCTTCATTGAATAGGTGGACCCATCCTCTCTTTTGTTAATATGAAACTACAGTAAAATTACACTTCGAACATCTCACTTGATGGAGATAATGATTACATTTAATTCCTCTTTTCGAGAGGACCAAAATCGACCTAAATATCACTCAAATCGGATAAGAGAAAGTGTAATTTTGAAGAAAATCCCACATGTGCATATTTGATAAGGTCGAACCTAAATAAAAGTAGAACACCTTGAAAGGCTATAAATACAAGTTCCCTATACCTCATTTAGACAATATTATGAGACTCTTCTATCTTTGTGTTTGGCTCGCACAGGTTTGAGGCTCATCCACGTAGGATTTGGCTCAATCTTAGGTGAAATTGCAGGGTCCAAAGCTCGCATCTTTGATTTAGGGTTTTGGATCTCAGTAGTAGGCACAACATAGGAAGAAGTCGACCATATTCACTCACACAAAATATCATATGTACAACTAGAGCATTCGAGTCACATGGACAACACTTAATCTCTGCGACTGGGAATTAGGGTTTATGTAGTCCATATTTGACCCCAGTTGCTCACATGCTAGGCTTAAGGGAGCAACGTAGCAGCTAGAGTCGCTCACATAACTCCTCTTCTATGTGACCAAAACCTAAAATATGAAATCCTAGTCTTCCAAAGTTTTCACTCGTTGACCACAGAATTCGGCAGTTGATTGTAGAAAGTGGTAGTTCATTACAAACTTCAAAATGAGATTTTTGAGTATATGCTTTGTTGGGTTCATTTATGGATGTTGTAGCTATTTTTTTTAATATATGGATCATTGTACACTCTTTTTCTAAATCATTTGATGAAAATCTACTAAGAATAATAATTTGAAAGGTTTTTCCCCATAGTGGGTTTCGCCCTAGTCTCGGACCAAACATGGTGTCTCTATATGTGAACGGTTCTCTTCTATTCTTCCTTTATGTTCTACTGCATTGATGATGATTATATTTTTTTTTCTATATAGTTGCATATGTTGTTGAATAATGATGTAAACCCGAATAATGTTATGATGTTATGGGGTGAATGTAATATGTTAATGAAGAAATGCAATTATGAAATAAAAGAACAATATATCCCTTAGAAAACTTAACATGGTATCAAAGTTGGTTAAAGAAAATTCATGGAGACCACCCCTATGATGACACCATTGATGGAAGAAAGTGAGGATGAAGGAGACCTAAAAGAAATCTAGGAAACCCTAGGAAATTTGGTTATTAGCGTTTGATGGATATTATAAGATTTTGTTTTGAGATAAACCTTGTTTTGTGGCAAACATTAGAGATATGAAATCTAGAAACCCTAGCAGGGGCATTGTGAATATGCGCGAGCACTTGTGTTAGATTTAATGAAGACCTAGATGGGATAGTCTCTATTTTTCCTGGTTATTGATAAAATTGATGAATATATATTGAAGGCAACAAGTGGACAATGGACAGTGATGCCCCTTAAAGCTAAGCAATTTTCGATATATTATGCTCCTTTATGTCTTTACTTTTGACTTATTGATCTGATTATTGTTTTGATTATGCATCCTGCATGAATATATTTGAATATTTAAATGCTCCTAACTTCTTGATGAGATATGATCTAGCTTTGGAAAAGAGGCTCATGATGAAAAGGTGACAAAGTTCTACAAGTTGCCTATGTAAAATAAGAAGGTGCATAGGTATCTAAAAACTACAAAGTGTGTATGGTGGTATGTTTCAGCTACAAAATTGGGAAAGGTAAGCATGAGAATGTCTCTTTCAAAAATAGCTCATACATATGAAAGTGATTTTGCTTCATGTTTATGATGAAATGGTGCACTTGGTATTGAACAAGTATCTTACTTCTTTATCGTGATGAACTTCTTGATTCTATGAGGCTACTTAATATTGTTCTTTGATATAGTGGCATAATTGATGTCTGGCTAACATCTATCATTTTCGACATCTTGATCCCATGAATAAGGTTAGAACCTTGATTCTAATAGATGGTAACTTGACACTACTTTTTGTGAAAAGCATGGCAACCATTACGATAAAAGTATAACAATGAGATTAATACTCATGATATTTTGTTGACCATGGTTATGTTTTGATGTGTTTAATGATTATGGAATATGGTAAAATTTAATACCCTGACTTGATGGATTAAGTTATGTGAAAAATGATTAATGCTTGTGATCATGATTCTTGAAGCCTACTCCTATTAGATCTTTTACTCTAACACTTGAGGATAGAATGATGTCATGATGAAGTAACTCATAATAACTTAGTATAACATGATGAATATGTGATATGATTTGACTTTATGATCTAACAGATCTGTTGATGCATGGTACCCTTATAGAAAGCTTGATGGCATGAATGAAGATGACTGAAGTGGATTCCCATTAAGATGGACAGCCTCTCCATAGAATCCCTTCTCCTATTATCATTTTCATTATATACTCTTCACTATTGATTTATGGGCGTGAATAGACAAATATATGACATTGTTGATCTGCAGAAAATTTCTGATGTGAGGTGAGAGAGTTTTCTCTTACTCTAAGCCTCATTTGCATGGAAGAAATCCTACAAGAGTGACTTTAGCCTCTTAGATGCATAAAAGTAAGATCGAAGGTGCGAACGAGGCACTGAGATAGTTCTGGGCATATCCAACCATAGTTGCTGACTTACTATGCTTTAGAGAGTGACTCGGAAGCTACAATCGCTCACTTTGCTTCAGAGAGCGACTGGGAAGCCACAATTGCTCACATAACATCTTGAAGGGTGTGACTGTAATCTCCCAACTGCACAGAGGAAGGCCTATGGGTGTGACTATGCCTACAAGACACAAACATAAAGTTTTGTGCATGAAATCAAATGTTCACCTAAAATATATCAATACTATAAACATGAAGCAAACAACAGAAAGTTCTATGAGAAGGAAAGTTCGAATGCTTACTATAATATGAATATATAGACTAAAATTGTATTTGTAGGTGACTGAGACGTGCATATTGATATTTCATTATGTTTAAAGTTTGTGCTACAATAGTTTGACATGACATAGCTGTTTAATATGCGTTTGGATTTATGACATGATGGTGACTTAAAAATTTGACTTGATGTTGAAAAATGTTTTGGGGCTATAGATTTCTCTATGATAACAAATTTGGATTTGCCTTGGTACCTAATGATTCGATTTGACAAATGATGATTTATGTTATGTGGGAATAGTGACCTTTAGTGACTAATATGGGTATCCGATAATGGTTTTGTATTGGTCTCCTTATTCCTAGCACAATGAGTTGAAGTATTGACAACTATGGTTCAATGTGAAGTAATATGACAATGAATGGATGGAACCTGCACAACTTATTCTTGGTGTATGTAGTAACTTATTTATGATCATGAGGATGACTTGATGAAGTTTGGGTTGATATTTCTTAGCAAATTAAACCTTTTTCGCATGAAAATAGAAGAATTTGTGGCTTGATGAGAGCTCTACCTTCTTGCTAGCTTCTTTTTTAACAAGTGTCTTGAATTCTACGAACTTGGAGAATGTCTCATCTTTCTTCCACGTGAAGAAGGTCCAACACTTCCATGAGAATTCATCAATAAAAATGACAAAATATTTGTCTGATAGAGGAGGTTGTCGATAAAGGTCCATAAACATGATAGTGGATGCTTTCTAGGGCTGCATGTGCTTTGTTGTCCTGATCATGGAATGTGGATTTTATGTACTTCTGCAATGTACATCCTTTGCATACATCCTACTACTTAAGTTCTCCTTTAAGAAGGATAGTGGCTATTTTTTGTATAATATTCTTGGTACCATGATGCAAATGGCCAAGTATTTTGTGCCAAAGTTCATCGACATCGTGACCTGCACTTTATCCACTTTAGTGCTTAATGCAGCACAATCTTCCACATCTAGATTATATAGGTTCTTCACACAAACCCTGATATACTTCACCCGTCCCATGGCTATGTGTCTCAGGAATGCTTTTCCTTTGATGAATATCACTTCACAACCATGGTCTTCCAAAACTGCAACAAATATTAGATTTTTCTTTAGGCCTAGAACAAACATTTCATCCTTGATCTTAAGATGGGAGCCTGACTCCCTATGAAAGGTGAATGTACCAATACCAGTCACATTGTACCTTTTTTCACCCCCTAGCTTAATGTGCATCTAGAGATCTTTCTCCTCCAAGTCACTGAAAAAATATTTACACCTTGTCATGTGGAACGATGCACTTGATTCCAAGTACCACACGCTCCCCATTGTAATGTTGTACATGCATACAATAAGGGTAAAGTCAAGCTCAAACTATGAATCCAAGGTTTAACATGTTGCTCCTCCTAACGTCTTCTTGCTTGCATTTTTGTGTGGACACTTCATGGCATAGTGCCCGCATTCATGACAATGCAAGCATTTAATTTTTGGCAGATGTTTCTTCTTTCGCCCTTGACTGGATTCTGGTTTGGTTTGAGATTTATTCCCTTTTCCCTTCTTTCCCTTCCAAACCAATCCAAATTTTTCTTTATCCTCGCCCTTGGATGAGGTCCCATCTCTGGTATTTCGCCTTATTTCCTCCTGTACCAAATCAGACCATAAGTGTTCCCAATTTGGTAGTTTCTTCCTTCCATTCACTGAAGCCTGATAGCTATGACAGCTCTTGGGAAGGCCCAAAAGGGCTAGGCTTACCAAGTCATCCTCTGAAACACTAACACCAACTATTACAAGCTCATAATGAAATTGTGTGAACCTACTTAGATACTATAGGATAGTGTCATCCTTCTACATCTTGATATTTCAAAGTTTATCCTTGACCTCCAACTTCTTGTGGTCACTACTATTATGGAATAGCTTTGTCAGTGTTTACCACATTTCATAAGTATTTTCTTTCCCATGGAGATTGGTGACATGTGGTCTCGTACTCCCTCCAATAGGTCTCGTAATCCCTCGAATATTATTCTCCTCATCTTGATTACATCTCTCTTCCATTGAGCAAGGTTTTTGGCATCATATTTCACTGGTTTTGCAACATCTCCCTTGATGTATTCTAGAAATCCATTGTCAACGAATACATCCCTCATGTGATCCTTCCATGCGATGAAATTAAAATTGCATTCCAAGGCATACTCTAGCCTCAACCCATTGAAGGTCATCTTCTCAGCTCTGAAGAGATATTGCTACATTGAGCTACAAATTTGAACCTCCTGAGAAACAACTTTGAAATTCCTGCTCTAATGTGAATCCTTCTGTAATACCATGTAGAAATTATGGTGTAGATTTTCAATTTCTCATGAAGTTTTAAACAAATTAGACAAAAGCCTAGTCTACTACACTATGGAAGTTAATTCCCAACTTAGAACAAAAATTTCAGAAATGAAATAAGAAATAACACACACGCACACAATATCTTTCTTGGGGAGAGAAATCTGGTAAAAACCCCAATGTATGCTTGCATTAATATGATGAACATAGATGTATTACAATTGCTTTTCTTAACTAGCACAACTTGCAAGTGAATAACCTCTCTCTCTACTCATTGAGAAGCTCTGACCCAGACTTAGTCAATTTATGCCTTTTCTTGAGCCCCTATTTCCTTGCACAATTCCTCTAGGAAATTTTCCAAAATGAATTGCGCAATTCCCAAGGTTGATCATTTGATTGCATGCAACACTTGTACACTCAAGACTAGTCTACAACTGATGTTACACTGCCTTGGAATCTCCACCAGAGTTGGGGAACTCAAATTCTTTGCATGCACTAGTTATTTTGAGATGATTGATCAGTTAACTAGATGATCATTGAGTTTGACTGAAGTCCCATTGTACAACTGACCTTCCATAAGTTCCTCCAACAATTAGAACTAGTTTACTTGAATACAACTTGAGATAACTGACTTTGATTGATACAAATTAGCAATCAAAAATTCTTAACTAAACTCTAACTCCTCTAACTCGAATTTACTCAGTAAATTTGGTGACACAAAGAATGTCACACAACTTAATTGCATCCAAGTTGTATGCTGATGTGGAAATTCATTTTTTCTCAATTTAATGAAGGAAAAATCAAATTAAGAATTTATTGCTGCATTTTTCAACAATCCTTCAGGTGAATCTAATCCATGTTGTCGATGACAGTCAAGAGTTCCAGCACAATAATGTGTTGATAATAGCAACCAATAAATAGAAGTAGCATTCAAAATAAATGAAATAGTCAAAAAACACATATTAAAACAAAATTGATGGAGACCCCGAAAAGTACTCCAACTATGATATTGCTTATCCATGTTTAGCAAAAGTTCCTCCATCACTCCTCTCATGAAGCACACCTCTGTTGTCGGCCTTCATCACCCTAAATCCCATATTTTTTTGTCGACCTCCATCACTCCACTTCCTGAAGAACCCATTAACAATGTAAAGACGAACCCCTAATCCTTTACCTTTACATTTTTTTACTAGTGCCTCTATTGAAAATTTGAAGACAAAACATTTCTTTTCTCTTAAAAAATTGCCTTAAAATCCCCCTCTATGTAGCAGTGCTGAATGCAATGATAGACAAGTTGTCTCTAATCGTATCAGTAGATATGAAAGGGACAAAAGAGGAATTGATGTCCGAAAAATCTTTTCAGTAAAAGTTGTCGTGTTCTTCATAGTCGACTGCCCCAAAAAACAAGGAGCCCAAGAAATCGTTGTCTTTATATAAAATAACGTGAATGGTAAGTAAAATAACAACCCCAGTATAGGCGCAAGAGAGTAGTTGCTTGGAAGATGGCAGACTTAGGGCGTACTATCAGAGTCAATTTTGCCGTTGTTAGATAATATTGTCTTAAATTGATATGTTTGTGTCTTAATTGTTAATTGTCTTAAATAGGTTTCATCTAAAGTGGCCATTGTCTTAAATATAAAGTTTGTCTTAAAATATTTTTGTCTCAAAATACTTTTATCTTAAATATAAAGTTTTGTTTTAAAATAATTTTGTTTTAAATTGTTTTTGTCTTAAATATAAAGTTTTGTTTCAAAATTTTTTGTCTTGAATTGTTTTTGTCTTTAATATAAAATTTTTGTTTTAAAATATTTTTCTCTCAAAGTGCTTTTGTCTTAAACTATTTTTGTCTTAAATATAAAGTTTTGTCCTAAAATATTTTTCTCAAATTGTTTTTGTCTTAAAGTTTATATTTAAGACAATTCAATTGATATTAAATTTTAATGTAAAATAACTAAAATAAAAAGTGATTTTTTAAGACAAAAGTTTTCTTCTATCTTAAAAGAATGTCTTAAAAGTGTCCTTGGTGTAGTAGTGACACACTCTAAATTCAAACTCTCCTAAATTTAATTAACTCTTGCATTGCGAGAATAATTACAATTTCTAACCTATTTTAACAAGATGTATCTCTACCTATTATCTCTTTTGCTTGAATATGGGGTTGATGTAAATACCTTGAACCATTGGTCAGGAAGGTATAAAAAACTTTCAATTTTTTGGGGGTGACTTTATCATATTTGGACAGTGTTTCATTCCCAACCAAGTCAAGCAGCTCGGTTCAATATTAGTTAATGAGTTGCGACTTGTTTGCCAATGGTTTTGTCAAATCCTGTAGATGTTTGGGAATTGCAATGTTTGGGAATTGCATAGTGGTAGGAAATGGATTATGTCTTGTTTAATGACTTGTAACTTATCTGCCAGTGGTTCAGTCACATCTTGTGGATGTTTGGGTTCTTAATGATAGTTGTAACTTAATGATTCTTTTTATTGAAAAATAAAGGTTGGAAAGATAATAAATATTTTTCCCAACTACCTAGATAAATCCAATTAATGGAATTGCAGAGTGGTTATTTCACATTCTATATTTTTTTGGGATTTTCTTACACAACATGGTCTCCAAGCTATGGTGAATTCATAATTGAGGACCTTCTAGAATGGAAAAATGTGAATGTGAGATTTTTTTTTTAGGGACAAATTTTCCTAGAACCATGGGCATTATGAAAAGGTTTACCTCAAAGTTAATTAGAAAAATAATTATTGATTCAATACATTGGTTCAATTCATTTTCCTATTTAGCCATGGTATTAAACAACATGACGACCATTTCTGACTGCTCCATAAGTTATGTTCTAGGAATTGGTACTTTTGACTAAGTTCTGCTATGGTTTTCAGTTAAGGTTAAGTTATCTAATGTTTGACTAAATTATACACATTTTGATCTTCTACCAAAAGTACCTAAGATATTTAATACAACTTACTTCGGTTTAGTTCATCCAACTACCTTTATTTGTTCCAGATATGTATTAGTGCATTTTTTTGTGTTACTCAACTGATAGGTAATTTTTAGCTTAATAAACATTTTAAATTCTTTAAAATGCCACAAACAACCTTGATGCAAGCTTGTAGATATGGTCACTGGGTGGTGGCTCAGACACTTGTGTTGTATAGGGAAAACGTAAGATAACTTCAACCATGTTTGGAGTCTCGCAATGCGTATTTTTGTTAGACGTCTTAACCAATCTCTAAGGAAGTTTAATTCAACCGTTCAAGCTTCATCTGGCTTTGCAGGTCAACAGAGAAAACTACCGTAATGGTCGAACCACTCTTGATTTTGTAACCATAAATGGCCATTCTCGATGTGCGAGACTTATTTTTGTTGATGTTGTACCCAGTGTACATGATTTCTAGAATAGCTTAAGGGAAGACCATAGGTAAGAAGAAGCATTTGAATATCTGGTTTCCATCTATTACTGATTTGAATATCTGGTTTCCATCTATTACTGACATATGCATGGTTTTATTGCAGTGCTTGCTCTACGATTGCAAACAAACCAGCGGATGGAGGTATTACTGCGCTTCACATGGCAACACTGAATGCGCATGCAAAGTCTGTATAGTTACTCCTAGATTTTGGGGCAAATATATCCGTTGTGACAATTCAAGATGGATCAACAGTTGACCTCATAGTTAATTCCTCTCGTAGTTAGACAAGTCCTCTCTGGTGTTGTTCTGTCTGTTGTAGATAATTTGCACCCCTGAGCTTATCTCGATTGTCGATTCCCTTAGCTAGTGTCAGTCCGATTGCCGAATATTCAGGCAATGGGAAATCGAGATAAGGATGCCCATTTTCACCATGGTACATAGATTTTAACATGTCTTTGATTTAACCAAGAGACATGGCATACTTTACTTTTTATATGAAAAGTAGATGGATCATTGCATACAATTGGAAATTTTCAGTAAATTCTTTTAAATGCAATTTTATGTGTTTTTCAACCTGAGAGGTGCAGGTAGTACACCTCTTCACTATGTTGCTTGTGGTAGCAAGATTCAGTGTTTATAGGTGAATTCTTTATTTCCAGATCCTGATCAAACTTGCAGCATTTTAGACTTTTCTGGTTTAAAACTAAAAAAGATTGCATTTATGATTAAATGTTCAAATTATACATCTGACATGCAAATTTTGATTGCTCGTGGAGCAAGTTGCAGCGCTGAGAATGCCAACTGGTATATGATCTCTTGATAACACACCTTTTAAATTCGATTCTTATCTATGCATTGCTGGATTTAGACCACTCTGATATTGTTGAAGCAACTCGGGTTCTTAATAATTTACAAAGAAGAAATAGTCATGGAAAGAATGTTGACAATTCACTCTATAAAATTTTATCTATAACATAACTTGCCACTATTAAAAAGTATTAGAATATGTATGGGAGGAGGAAAATGTTGATTGTGATCGAGGAAATGCATTGAATGATGACATATTTCCAGAAAATTTGTACTTAAAAACATTCTCCCAAGTCACATGCGGGAGAGCAACACCAAATCTCTGCTATTTAGAATATTGTACAACGACAATTGAGATATAAACTTTTTGGCATTCCCCTCTATTTTCTTCCAGAGACGGTGATATCAACAATAGGCTTAACCCATAAAGTATCATTGATTTACTATTGTTTTAGTATTTATAATATTTTACAACAATAGTTGATAAATAATCTTTGTAGCATTTCTCTCTATTTGCTTCTATAGATGGTTCCATCAACAATAGGCTCAACCCATCAAACATCAGATGACAATTTTGTAAAAGTTCTAGCAGGTACATACGTAAAGTGATGACAATTTTGTAAAAAGATCTAGCATGTTCATATCTAAAGTGGGTTTGCCAATAATAATGAATCATTATCAAAACTTGAATATGGTAGTATCAAAATATGAATAAATGCACACTAAATCGAGCCACGATGAGCTAATTAAGACGATATAATAAGAAAGACATAACATAGTAAAGTCAAACTTGTGGGGAAATTGTAGAATGAGCCATCATTAACTTTCAATTTATTGACTCATTACTAAGATTAGTTATAAATTAATTATAAGACTTCTAAGTTTATTTTTTTAAGCAAAATTTCTTTTAAGTGACTTCTAATGGGTTGATCATGATTTTATTTTGTGATTTACATGTTTCATTTTCAATCATAATTCACTTATTGTGTGATTATATTGGATTATTATGTTATTTTTCATCCATTTTGATGTTTCCATAGTGGAAAAATGGGAGGAATAAACACATAGGACCATTTTTATTGGTGGGTCCCAATTTTGCAAACTAGGGTTTTAAACCTTCTAGAGGTAATTCGAGGCATTTCCTAAAACAAATTTGGGGCCCAAAAACTCTCATTTGCAATAACTCCTAATTTTTTATACACTTAGCTACCTTTCCAAAGGCAAAAGAAAGACCTCAAACAAACTCCTTTGTGCAAAAGTTATGCTATCTCGAAGTTGACCTTCATGTTTTGACCACCATGATTTGAAAGGATGCTACATTAGCCCCATTACTCATGCAATATGTATTATCCATGTGAACATTATGAAGAAGACTCTAGAAAGGTCAATATTGTAACTCCAGTCAAGAGTTGAAGGCTCAAGATAGCTAGGATTTGATCCATCATTATTAGTTATCATTAATAAATTAGGTAAGTCTTGTGGTATATTTTATAATGAATGAAAGGATAATTTATTGTGTACTAGGAAACTCTTCTTAAGTTAAATCATAATTGTTGTAGAGGAGTTTCATAAACAACGACACTACATTTTATTCACAATGAGTGAAAGTGACATTTAAAAAAAACCTTTTCTTTTTGTTGTTGAAACAAGGATGTCAAATATAATTGCATGCTTCCAAATATTAACATACATATGCTTTATGAATATTATTATAGGTATGGTTCTACTGTTACTTCCAAATTCCAAATTTGTTAATTTTCTTTTCTCACAATTTCCATGCATTTTGTTGTGAAGATTATGTTTACATGAACAAGGAACATCACACATGCTCAAAATATTACAAAGCCTTTTATTATATTGAAGTAGGGAGATATATGTATCAAAAATTTCTTATTGTATCTCAAAAATTCATAAAGACAACATAAATGACATAAGGAGCTATGCCACAAAATTGTTTCGTCAAACTAGAGTACAAAATAGAATAGTGGTCACAATCATGCTTGGAGATCAATTTAATTGACTAAGTGCCTTATTTTTTACTTTTTAAGGTGATGAACAATTTGGATTTTAGGAGAGTCATCCCAACAAATATTTCAAGCCTTTTGCAAACAACTATTGTATATAAATGACATATTCATCCAACAGCCATTTCATAATGATACTAACCTAATCTTTCCTAAAATACACACCCAAGTAAGTTGTCCCAATCATAGAGATTTTTAGAAGTATAATCATAGAGGTTTTCAGAAGTACTTTCAATTTAATTGACTAAATGCCTTATTTTTTTACTTTTTAAGGTGATGAACAATTTGGATTTTAGGAGAGCCATCCCAACCAATATTTCAAGCCTTTTGCAAAGGACTATTGTATATAAATGACATATTCATCCAACAACCATTTCATAGTGATACTAACCTAAGGTTTCCTAAAATACACACCCAAGTGAGTTGTCCCAATCATAGAGATTTTCAGAAGTACTTTCACAACATTCTTTGATACAACAATTCTATCCGTAATCTGATTTTTGTTCATCTTCGCAACTTATAGATATCTCATAATTTCTACGTTCAAAATATATTTCATGGTATTTTAAAAAACCCTAAACAAATTGAACTCCTCTACTATGCTATGTGCCTTATGTTCGCAAGAATTTCCATTATTTTGAGACTTTTAAATTAGTGTAACTTCCTTCTTAAAATTAACCTCTTACTACATTTTTTTAGAATATACATAAAAACTAAAATTTAAATTATATTTCACCCTCTGTGGATGCGTTGTGATAAAATAAAAACTATAAAAAATACTTAATAATAAAAATATACATACTATCCGTTCGTTGTATGATGAACCAAATGTCCTCCACAATATCTCTATGACACCGTTGTATGATTATGCCCGCAAAACCAACTACTACTATTAAAACTTTCACGTTTGCTCAGTCCACACCGTATTTTAGAAATGGTGAATGAAAGTGTGCATAAGTATGTGATAATAACAAAATCTTTCAACGTTTCACCACGATTTGATGCATAATTAGTGATGGTCGCTTCTTAAAAAATACGGCATAAACTTCCTGAATTTGTTGATCGGAGATGACACTTTCAACGAGTGATTCCAATGCATGCGTAACAGGACAAGTGATGATGTGCGTAATCAAGAAGATTTTTGCGAGATAGATTGTAATTAATTAATCGGTAGGTAATGAAGTTGTTTCTAATACATGGATTTATATTTCTTACTCCTTTACTTGGATGTAATTGGCCATTGACCCATTAACCCCGTAGGGTGGTATTTGTTTATCGTTAGATTTATATTTGTTTAAATTCGATAGGGCGGTATATGTTTATTTTTAGATTTAGATTTATATTTGTTTAAATGTTACAGTGTATATATAGCTGCAGTTATATATGAGCGCTCTCATTACTATTTTAGAAACCAAAGTAGATCCATTTTAAATACTGATTTAACATGAGCTTAGAAGGATTCAATTTTTTCACTTTCAATTTTTTTTATGAGTGGATATTATTTAAATGTTTTATGTAGTTTTTTCTTAATTAGATCTTTTAAATTTCAACTTTGATGACATATTGGGTTGTACAATAAGCCACTGAACTCAATTATAAAATAATTATATTATAACCCTGTGAAGGCACCCCCTTTTAAATAAATATAGATAAAAATATTAAAAAAAATATTACTTTTCATTTATCCAGTGTTTCATTCATTAAAAAAAAATCACCAAACCCACATCCAAATAGATACACTTAGCAACTTAATTATATTAAAAATAATAATAATAAATTATCCATAAAAATAAATTGCAAAATGTATATGTATAATCATTATACATGGAAGCGGTGTATTATGGCCCAACTGTGTATATTCTTATAAACAACTAGGCCATCAACACACGCTTATTTTAAAAATGTATTTAAAAAAATTAATAATAAATTATCTATAAAAATAATTGCGATGTATAATACATTAAGCTATGTTCTTATGACAGTTGTGTATATTCCTAAGACAACTTAGGCCATCGCCCACAATTATTTGAAGATATATTTGAAAAATTAATAATAATTATTTATGAAAATACTAATTATGTATTATATATAATTATTATACATTGAATTGAATCTATGTATTATGACCAAGTTGTCTAATATATATAGAATGAATAAGGAGGGTTGCATGGTAGCTAGTCCTTGCCTTCAGTAGGAGGAAGGGGAGGAGCAGAGAGCAGGTTGTTGAGAAGGTTGACTTTGAAGTTAAGGTAAAGGACTATGAGTAAGATTTTGTGCAACTGGTAGAGAGGGCTCCCATCCATGGCCCAGCAAGTACAATGATCATATTAGAAGAAGTTTATCAACTTTTGCATTCAGATAGAAAGCTGTTAGAATTAGCCACACAATAGGAACAAAAATTTCTGGTCTTTGGTTTGACCAGAAAGAGAATGTAGAAGCCAAATTTTTGTGCTTGCTTCTACAACTATAGAAGGAGTTAAGCAACCTCTATTGAAGAGGCACGAATGAGTGGCACCCATAGAGAAGGTAGTAGGGGTGGAGGTGAGGTTAAAATGCTCGGGATAGAACTTAGACAAAGTCTTGAAGAACGAAAAAGCCACCAACTATCTCCACTTAAAGCTAATTGTTAAGATCATTGAAGTGCCTCAAAACCATGGAGTTTCTTCATTAAGTATCTTGAATCAGTTCTCAAATGTACCTCAGGATATTGTGACCAGTCCATCAATGTACTTTCATGTGAGAAACAAACATTAATATTGCATAGATGAAGAGACCGTGCCTGGCAGTATCCATAGGTTGATCATCACTATCATAACCTGATAAATAAAAATGAAAACAGGAAATGGACTTTAGATATTGGCATGAAAAGTAAGTGAATTTTATAAAAATTCAAATTATGCACAACAAAAGCATATCATGATTTTCCAAGTGACATGAAGACCTCCATAATTAGTGAAAGTAATTAGTAGCTTTATAATGCATAATATTACTGATGTCAGTAGCATTTAGTGAAGTTAAAACTACTGATATACTATGGTATTGAATCCATGCAATATAGTCTGGTATGCCATTTCTCTTAGCACCATCCTGTCAAGCACAAACTTGGGAAGTTAGTGTAGGCTTGTTGTTGCTCCATAGATTCTTATATAGTTGAAGTCATTTTCAATGTACCAATCTCCTATATTGTTGAGCACACTTGCATGGCTTCATCAGATAGTCTCGGTGTTGGCTTACCTAATATTAGCTCAAAGGCATGTGCAAAGAAATGATAACAAATATTTTCATAATGTCTTTTGTACTTGTTCTTCCACAGATCCTTATAGTATACCTGTACAGGGATGTTGGAGATGCTCCATGCCCATCCCATGCCTAGAAAAGGGTGATTAGCACATATGATATCTAAGAAATATGAAGCCATATAAAAGGTTGATTAGCACATATGATATCTAAGAAATACGAAGCCATTTAAAAGGTTGGAGGGGAATTTGGGCTATGCTCCTTGGCTCTGAGTATTGCCTGTTTCATTGTGTGTGAGAGGATTGTTTCCCAGTTTCAAAGTGATCCTTGCTTTAAAACAATGTATATTAATGGGACCTTGGCTTCCTTCACATGTGTGGCATCTAGTTCACCATAGTGCAGCCTGCTTACCATAGCAACAACATAAATGTATGTCTCTCTTAAGTGAATAGAAGGATAAACACCATCGGCTCTAACTTGAAATATTCTACCCTGAGCTCACCATTTTCCTAGTCTTTTCCTGTTGTCTTATCATCTACCCAAGAAGTGGTTAGGTAGCATTCATGCTATTCCAGTAGTTTCTTTCACGCTGCTCAGATTGTTTCTTTAATACAGGTCAACTAGTTTCATTAATGTTGATCTTGTAGTTTCCATTCATGGTAGTCAGGTAGTTTCTTTTAGGTTAATTTCATTCCCTAGATCGTTCTTTAGATCCTATTAACTGGGCATCATTAGCAACACCAATCCAAAGGGCAGGGGCAGAGGTAGTTCATCCACCACCAGGAAAGGCAAGCATAACCAAGGTGGAAAAAGCACCATTGACATTTACTATGCATATAATGGACTTAAACGTGTAATGCCTGGACTGAGTTTACCTAGAAGTATAGGTTTCAGTCCTTTTCATTTCCAATCCAAATGTAGAACCAGTGAAGTAAGCAAATTCTATCGTTTCAAATGTTATAGAAACAGAGCGAGTAGTAAAGGTTTAACCATAATTCATTGATGGCCATAATGCTACATCACCCCTATTCCTCAAAGAATCCATAGCTCTTGCGTGCACAGTTTCACCTTGCGTGGGGATAGTTGGATGCAGGTATCTTTCTTTCTATCAACCCACCAGTCCCAGTGCCAGCATGTTTCCCCACCCTGCGGCAATGATGAAAGCAGTTGCACAACCAGCAGCAAAGGAGGTGTAGGCACCTTGAACATAGCATACTAGTGTCTTGGTTAGCGAAAAAGCTTTGAACGAAGTGTCTTGGTTAGTGAAAAAGTCACTACAGTAAGTCTCAGGCTCCAGTATACTACTACAATGACGTAGCTTTAAACCTTCTGAAGAGCATAGTAATTGAAACAAGTTTCATCAGAGGTCAAAGGCAGGGAACCCCATTGTTCTAAGTAGGCCCGAGATGGATCAGTATTTTCTAATTAATAAGACTTTCATGTTCAATCTATTTCTTTGTAGACCATGGTGCTAACTAAGCAATGAAACCAAGTGTCTTCAACAATGAGGATTATTTATGGATAGTTTATACGCACTCCTACCAGTATAATAACAACAACATGAACTACCAGTATATCTGCATCATAAAAGAAAAAAAGAACTCACAGATTGTAAGCATAATGTTAGCATTGCTTATTAAGCATTTAATGTCTAAGATATCATTAAGAAATATATATCCCTATATTTCATTAACTAGTGGTGAGCATGAAAATTTCATTAACCAGTGGTGAGCATGAAAACAAAAGCAAGTAGCTTGCATCCACAAGTAGCCCATGTAGGTGAAAACAGGTGCACTGCATGAGGATGCAAGTGGAAAGAAGAGTTTTCGGCTATCAGGCGCATTATGGCTCCCATGAAAATTCTTTGAAAATCTTGTTTGCGAGGTTGTCCAACTGATACAATTTCTGCAAAACCCCACAATTTATGTGAAACCCCAAAAGAAGAAATGGGTGTAATGCATATATTTTTGGCTTCAATGAAGAAGACCCATAAGAGATTCCATGGCTAAGGAGCTCAAGGACAAGACCTCAATGGAAAAAAAAGCTCCCACTTGGCCATGATGTTAGCGTCGGCATCTATCTACCCATCGCATAGTCTTTCACTTAGGAAGATTTGGACATATACACTAATTACCCTAGCTTCAAGAAGATTTGAAAAAATACAGCGATTAGAAGCTTGATCACCACTGCCCAAAAGATGATGTCCTAGCTTAGCAAGTTGTTGAAGCAGTTGATTCTTTCAATGAACCAGCTTTCCTTTGCATGGACAGGGATGGCCCATATAATAAGGCTTCTTTTGGAAAGACCTATTTGAACTAGTGACAGGGATGGCCCATCTAATGAGGCTTCTTCTAGAAGGACCTATTTGAACAAGTTGATAACCTTCAAATAAGCAATGCTAGCACCTAGTATGCATAGTTACCCATCACAGGGAGTCGGGGCTTCTTTCTCTCTAGGTCCCATGACCAACAGACATCCTTGTGAAAGCTCATATAGGCTTCTTAGCTAGAAAAATCCTTTATGAAATGAAAAAATCTTCTCTAATTCACTCAGTGCTTATCTCGATTGTGGCCTTTACCTTAATGGTGGCCTTGATTCACAATTTTAGCGTAATTCACCGAGCTCGTATCTTGATGGTGGCCTTGATTCAGAGTTTGAGCATAATTAAGGCCAAGATGATATAGTGTATACATATGTGAACTTCATCATAATGAAGACCAAGACGATATAGTCTATACATATGTGAACGCATAAACATGTTGCATGAAAATGTGGTATATTGTTTTATATTAAATTTACAGAGCCATTGATATAGAAAAATTATTTAAAAAATAGATATAGATTAAGTTAAATATAGGAAAGGAAACTTGGATGTGGGCATGCAAGGCTTGCATGTAGCCCACGTATCGCCTCTCCACACTCTAGGATTTGTCTCAACCTCGTATCGATATGTGGGAAATGAGAGATGGTGCTAGTGTTGTCATGGAGCGTAATAGCTATCTAGAACCTAGCCACTAAGGCTCACATGCCACTATGCCCCTTCTTATTTACCTTAACTGTTACCCGTACAACCCACTTGCATTCACAAAAGCCACAACTTTGACCTTGACTGATGGTGCACCAAATTAGATATAAACTGGTTCTATAGCCATTTGAACACGTTGTAAACACACCTTTTTGACCTCATATGTGGAACCCCAACTTCACAATGAAAGTCACTTTTTCCCTTTTCAAAATGGCTTTTGAAGACATTCCACATAGGTAGCTAGGGAGGATAAAAAAGCTACAATTGCTCGGATTGATGGTCTGGGTTGGCTGCTACAACTTGATGGGATCAATGGATTTTAGGCTAAGCATCTGCTTGCTCACTTTTACTTGCTTTTCGATACTGGAAGGCTGGGAGAATTACCCCCGGTTGGTCCAAGAAATAAATGGAAGGCAGGGGTGAAAGGTTCATGGTGATAATGCCTACGCTACTATTATTCCCAGCTTCAACAATAGTAAGGGCTAGACCCCGTTGGGTGAAGAGGCAGTAAGTAAAGGGTGAAAGCAAGGTCCTAACCAATGCTCTTATGAGAAGGGTAATGTGGCATTCTCAGTACACTTTCCTCTAGAAATTAAGTGGAAAAAACTTTGTGCGTTGGATATTGAGAAAACAAAATCTTTGGCTTCAATGGTATCTTCGTTGGGAAAGGATTTGACCTTGAGAGCAGAGGATTCCTTACCCACTACTTGCATAATAGAGTTTGAAGGAATTTCATCAAAATCTCTTGTTGTTTTGTTGAAAGAAATTGATCTAAAGTCATCACAAGATGTTATTGGTTACAAATTGTGGCACCGCACAAGCAAAGACTTGAAATATCCAAAGGAAATTAGTTGTGTTCTTCCCAGAACACAAACAAGAGTTCAAATTTCTAACATTTCTTGTGTTCTTGACCAACAAATGAATGAATCTATTCGGGCTACAACAACCTCTCCCCCATCCTTTCTCACCCATATTCCTCTACTAATCTCTGCGAATATCCCACATCATAACTAGCAAACGCATCATAGCTAGCAAAATCCAACAAAAGAAGTATGAGGTACCTTTCAATTTTTCGCCCATCTTCTGCTACCAATCTTTGGGAATATCCCACATCATAGCCTACAAAAGTCTCTGCGAATATCCCACATCATAGCCAGCAAAAGCCAGCAACAACAAAAGGCAGCAAAAGAAGTAAAGTCGGCAAAAGAGATATGACGTACCTTTCAATGAAGGACAAGGGCCACACCTGGAGAACCGTTAACTGGTATCATAGACACCTGGGCAGTATATGTAGTAGCAATGTGGTATCTAGTCTAATTGCATGCAGTGTGTGCCTAACATATATATTACTAACATATCTAAATATCCCAAACATTTAATCAAAATGAGTTAATGCAAGCAGTAGTTTCACAATTGAAAATGCAAAGGAAACACATCAAAAAAACATGAAAATAACATATGGTTCTCGCTTCCCTTCCTTGGGAAGAGGCCAAATAAGATGGCGAAAAAGATTTCGCTATGAAAAATATGTCGTGAGTCTTAAAAATTATTAAGAATCTTAAACAACTAAATTAACATTAGTGAGCATCATATCGATTACTATGGAAAATATGTTGTGAGTCTTAAAACTTTAGTTATTAAGAATCTTAAACAGCTCAATTAATATCAGTGGGCATCATATCAATTTGCCTAACCTACAGCGGAGACTAATAACTTATTTATGTAAATTAAATTATATAAATAAATGGTATAAAACACACAAATAACCTTTACATTTACATCACTCACACATACAACGATAAATTTGAAAAAATATATTTTGAAAAATATTCATAATAAATTATCTGTCAAAAAAATTGCAATGTGCCTTATATATATAATCATTATCCATTGAATTGAATCTGTGTATTATGACCAAGCTGTCCAACATATACATAGAATGAATAACTCATTTATGTGAATAAATTGTATAAAGCACACAAATAAACCTGATACATTTGCATCACTCACACATACAACGATAAAGTTTAAAGTTTTAAATTTTTTAACTATTTTTTTAACGTATCTCGTGCGGGTATTGGGATTTATAGCCTATTAGCCAATGATTTATAACCTATTAACTAATATACAAGTGACTCACGAGGAGTGACAATGAACCATCATGAAAAAAGAAAAAAGAAAAAATCTTTATTATTAATTATAAA
>APFE031170086.1:0-38442 GCA_000404065.3 Pinus taeda
AGCAAGTTTTGCTAATGGATGACTATTTGTTTAGATTTTGACTTACTTGTAGGAATCCCGCAGCTATCTGATGATCCCGCAGCTATCTGATGATCCTGCAGCTATCTAAAGATCCTGCAGCCTTTTTGTTAAACGCAATGTTCCACGTGTTGGTTTGCCAGATGAGCCACATGGGCACTTAGGTATCAACGTGCTCAAGGTTCCTGTCCCATTTTTCCAGCCATCCACGTCATCTTTATCCACGGTCAAAGCTGGTCAAGTTACGGTCAACTCAAGGCTGTTTAACGGTGATTGTGAGCTGCTTGGTCACGTCATCTTAAACGGTGATTTGTCCATGATCTACAGGTGGCAGGGGACATGATCCAACATGGGATTCATTACCCATGACGACTGAACCACTAAACTCATCCACGCAGCCGTATGAAGTGTCAAGGGACCATAAATACGCATGATAGTTTGTTTTTTTTTCAGTTAATCAGTTGTACGAGTAGGCTATCTTAGAAATCTCTATAAATAGCTGCGTATGTGTACGCTCATTAGACTTTTTTATCAGTTGTAATTTATGAACCTGTGTTAAATTTAAGAGCGTTGTGAACTCTGTGTTTTTAGTGCTATCCTAGCACTCTGTTTTGTACACTTTCTGCAAATGGAGGAATAGACATAGCACTATTTTGAAGTTTCCAGATCTTTAAGTTTTCTTGTGGCTGAATGGACAGAGGGCCCCTGCTCATTTCTGCCGCTGTAAAGTATTTTATGTGCAGTATCTCTTTATTTGCTTATTCATTTCCTTAAGCATGTATAGTTTCATTTACTTGTTTTCCTTTCTTTCAAGCTGATCGGTGTTATTTCTTTGCAGGTTTCTTTTAGCCCGGGATTTATTTTCATGTGTGTATTTGCTTTAATGTCTAATGGTAGTTGCAGTTGGCTTGTTCATAATGCTTCCCTCTTTACTCTATTTTTCTAGACTAGTTTTAGTGTAGTTTTACAAGTTGGATGCTAACTAATTTATGCTCTCTTTATCATGAATGGCTTATTTTTCAAGAGAACAGAACATTGATTAATTGCAGCTTGTATTTGAGTAGACTTGGCTTGTGATACTAACACTTTTTCCACTTGTTACACATAATCACATATGTAGGAAGCAGTATGTTGGAAAAGGCTTATTAGTGTTACAATTTGTCAAATAAGAGTAGATTAGAGTTTTTATCAATTCTTGGATTTGTCTTCAGCTACCTTCTAATCGTGTTTTATGCAATACGCGGTAGAAGCAGGGAGTTAGAAGGAGATCATCACTAACAACAATCCTTGAAGTGATTTTCTTATTTTCTTTTATTTGCAGCAATATGAATAGAGACTAATTCCATTAGAATGTGGTCATTTACTTTCAAGTCATTTCAAGTTCTTTGTTTTCAGTTTCATTTCAAGTTATTTCTTTCAAGCTCTTTCCTTGCAAGTTTAAAGTTTGATTACTTTCTAGACTTATTTCTAACTACTTCTTAATCGTGTTTACATAGTATGGTATGTTGAAGCAGGGAGTTAGGAAGAGTTGAACATTATAACTGGTCATTAAAGTGGTTTTTCTTACTTGTCACCTTAGAGCTTGATTACTTTTTGGACTTATTCTTAATCGTGCTTAACATAGTACTATATGTTGAAAGCAGAAGGTTAGGAAGAGTTGAACATTATAACTTTATAAAACAACGAAGTAAGAAAGAGGTTGACTAAGCACATATAGTGCACCACACTTCATCAGTTTACGAGCCCCGGGTTGACAATTAATACTAGCAATTTAGATAACACTAAATTGACTAAACAGTGCTCCTTGAGAACTTGTCACATAGGCTTGTAGACTCCTTGAGACATTACTCTTTTAATTCCTTGCTCTAATACCATGTTGAAATTCGATTGAAAGATTGAATTTATGATCACGATAATTACTTGTTACTGATATATATGTTTCCTTATAGTATTTACTTCATTAAATTGTGTCATCAAACAATTATACAATCAGCGACATAAAGAAAAAGTAGAAATCATAGTGCACAAGAGAGAAGAGAAACCATAAATTATACCAGAGCCCCGGGAAAAGCCCATAAGGGGAAAACCCATCAATCCTTTCGTTACATATTCTTTTTCAATAAGAGAAATTCAAGTGTCAAACTAATTTATGATCCAAGTGTCAAGTCAACCCTCTAAACTTTGCCATGTTTTGTGCACAAGATAATTAACCAATCTGCCACATGCGTATCCTTTAGATGCCTCATCCCACAGAGATAGGTAGCTCAAGTTTCAAAAAAATAATAGCCTTCATGTAGCCCACATTACATAGAGATAAGCCTTCATATAGCTCGCATCACATCGAGATAGTAAGTTTCCTATAACTTTCATCACATGGAGATAGTAGTCTTCCTGTAGCTTGCATCATCACAGAGGAAGTAGTCTTCTTGTAGCTTGCATCATCATAGAGGAAGGTCCCTCATAAAGCTCCCTTTATTTTAGAAGAATTTTCCTCAGATTCCCATGCCATAGACCCAAATTGGTTTCCAAAGGGTGGAGAATAGATGCCATCATATATTTGTTTGTTCATGTGAAGAGACACGTCCTTTGGGCACGTCAATTTGTCTTCTGGAGGATCAACTTGGCAAATTGGAGGGACAAATGATGCTTTTCAAAAACTAAAATTTGCTTCTTATAAAAGGGTCACAAAGAAAACACCCTTTTATATTTTCTTTTGCACAACAAAGCATGACGAACATTTTAGAAAATAATAATTTTTTTATTCTTTTTCTTTTACATAGATACATATTCAAATACAATAACAATTATGAAGACCGAACCCAGTTAAAACTTCAACAATATCACACCATAGACCATTAAATTATTATGTATTGGAGAAATTTCTTTTGAAGAAGGACACAACATTGCTTTTGGAGAATAAATTCCATAAAGCTTATTTAATTGTAGGAAGAGACTAACGAGAGTGTTCCAACAATGCTATAGTCTTCCTAGAAGAGTCTTAAAGACATTTTTTTTTGCAAGTTGGAGATATTTTTTATATAAGAAGACACCTTGATGTATTTTTTGGATGTTTTTAATGGATCAGATGCTCATTTGAAGCGAACCCAAATACATAACCAAGGAGGGGTGAACTTCGTTAACAACTTCTTGTTATTTATCTTACATATTTTACTTTATTGTTCAATTTTGTCTTTTAAATGCTCATTAAACATGAATAAGTCCATCTAATTAATAAAATTGCATACAAATTTGATTTAAGTGTTTGATTTTAGATCATTTTTGGTATTAGAGCACGCTAGATCAATGATTTACGAAGTGTTGAATGCTAACTAGGTCTAAGTAGAAGCATGGAGAAGGATTGAATGAAGAGTTTAATCCAAAAAATTGTACCATACAAGAATTTTCATGGCAAGTAATGCAATATGAAGGGGAAAAAATCCTCATCAACATTGAAAGGACATTTTGTTAAGCCTTTTCCGACATGAAAGCCATGGTGGAAGAGTTGTACATAGAAAAAAAGAAAAAATGGAGAAGGCCCAAGTCAAGTTAAAGTGGAGGTAGTGGTGACCTTCCTCAAATTCCTCCTCCTCTTTCTTAGTTTTCTTCTTCTCCATCTCTATCTCCATCTCAAAAAGGGAAACTAGAGAAGGTCAATTCTAAATTACCTTTGTTAAAATTAGATATGAAATTCGATTTGTCGATGCATAATGGAGAACTTGATGTAGATAAGCTAGATGATTGGATCAAGTAGATTTTAGTCAATTGTGGGGTTCAAAGAATTATGGACAAAAGAGCCAAGGTTCAACCAGCTACATTTTGACTTAGAGGCAAAACATTGATATGGTGGGAGAGTAATGTTCAAGAAGATATTCATATGAAAGGTAAAATGACATCTTATTGGTATGAATTTACATCTAGATTAAATAAGGAATTATATCAATTAGGATATATTCAACGAGAATTAATGGATTGGAAAAATATAAGATAAGGTAGAGTAAAAAAGTTCAAGATTATACTCAAGAGTTTCAAAATAGGGCACCAACATTGGGCATTCCTCTTTATACACATGGAACTATTTTAAAGTATATTAGGGGGTTGCATAGTTATTTGAGACATATTATTATTATGTTTAACACAACTAGTCTTCATGAAGTTTGTTTCAAGTTACTCACATCGAGTTAATGGGAAATAATTTCCATGAGGACTTCTCAAAGAAACTAGTTCAAGTAGTTTTCAACAAGAATCAAGGAAAGGATAGGGCCAAAATAATAGCTACAATGAATAAAGAAGGTAAGATGCCTACATGCTAGCATTTTGAAAGGAAGGAAATGATGATTCCAAGCGTTGGACACTTCATCCAGAACTAAAGCCAAAGTGGCTACAAATAATAAGGGTAATAAGAATACCACTACTACAGTCCAACATGATCTTGGATAAGATTCTGGTGATAAAACTAAAATCATGACCATAGTGATAAAAGGTATATATTCTATTTATAATTCTATCGCTAGTACTCATGCTTGAAAATTTGAAGCCATGGAAGATGAAAAAGAATGAAGTGAGCTATTTCATATTAGAGTCATATAAAAAAATATAAAAATTGATATACTCTTTAATAGTGATTTGCAAGTTAATCTTATTTCTAAAAAAATCGTTAAAGCATTGGGACTTGAAATTAAGCCTCATCCAAAACCATATCCTTTAGGATAGGTAAGTGAAAATGCTAAGTTACACATGTATAAATAATGCAAACTCGGATTTGGAATTATGTCCACTTTCACTAATGAGGTAGAGTTAGATGTCATACCACTTGATATTTGTGGGATTGTTTTGGGAAGTTCATATTTGTATAACAAAAAAGCTATATTTTATACAGAGAAGAACAAGTATCATATTATAGAAGATATGATTGAATATATCGTGAGAGCCCATATAATGAAAAATATTTTTCTCTTGCTACCATGAGACATATGAAAATGCTTGTAGATGCCAACAAAATTTTTTCACTCATTTAAAAGAGAAGGATGGTGATAATTTAATTTCTTTAAAAAGATGTGTTCTTAAACATAAAGATGAGTTAGTTAATATTGTTTCTTCATGGGCCTAAAAATTTCCTCCGAAGAGAGAGATACAACATGAGACCTAATTGCAACAAGATGTCCCTATTCCTAATATTGGTATATATAGGTTATAAATGATTGAGAATGAAGAAATCAATTAGAAAGTGCACGAGTTTCTCAAGAAAGGAGACATCTAACAACATACTTCTTGATGCAGATCACACATTGTGTTGGTACCAAAGAAACATGGTACATGGAGAATGTGTTTGGATTTTCAGGCATTGGACAAGATGATGGTTAAGAGTCATTCCCCTCTTCCTCATATTGATAATTTGTAAGAAAAATTGAAGAATGCAATCTATTTCACCAAGTTATACTTAAGAAGTGGCTATTACCGAATCATATTTTTGAAGGTAATATTTGGGAAAATACTTTTAAAAAGAAACAAGGTCTATTTGAATGATTAGTCACTCCCTTTGGGTTTTGTAATACTTCTACTACTTTCATATGAGTTATATGAATGATGAATTTAGGCCATTCATATATGATTTTGTTATAGTATAGTTAGATGATATCTTGATTTTCATTCAAAACTGGGAAGATCATGTAATGCATGTTAGGAAAGTCTTAGATGTTTTGAAAAGGAAATTTTTTCTCTAAAAATATCAAAATGTGAATTTGATAAAACATATTTAGTTTATTTAGGATATATTATAGGGGGTGGTAATTGAAAATTGATCCCTATGAAGTTGAATCCATCATGAACTGGCCCAAGCCTAGTAATGTAATAGAAGATAGGAGCTTTGTAGGGAAAATTCAGTATTAGAGGAAGTTCATTGCTAAGTTTTTCATTTATTGCATCTCCTTTACATGATAATTACTAAATAAGCCTTTTAATGGGGAAGAAAACAACAAAAACCTTCAAAAGATTGAAAGAGAAGACTCATACAACCTTAGTTGTAACATTCCATATTTACAACATCCATTGGAGATTGAAACCAATGCAAGTGATTATGCCATGGGAGAACTATTAATACAATGAAGGAAACCAATTTGTTACCATTTTGAGACCTCCAATGGTACATTAAGAAATTATCCTACTATTGAAAAAATTATGTGTTTTGATTCAAAGTGTGAATAAGTGGAAACAATATTTAATGGGAAAAGTTATAATCATCCATACAATTCATCAACCTTTGTGGTATTTTCAACCATAGTCCAAGCTACAAAAATCATGCCATTTTTAGTGGATGGGATTCTATTGTGCTATTCAACAACCCCCCATTTATTAATGGTAGCAGTTAATATTACATTAATAAATGGGGACCCTTTAAAAAATCCATCTAAAAAACAAACTTAGCATTTAGGCATTTCTTTTATTTTTGGAATAAAGCAAGATATCAATCAGACCCCCTCTTTTCAAAAACTACTAAATTCTTACCTTCCCACATACAACATGATTAAGCATCATCAAAAGACCTTTCTAACCCTCCAAATCAAGTAAAAAATGATTGAAAGAGGACTTTACACTCGAAACTATCATATTTATGACATAAAATAGGTCCTTAAGCTTTTTCTTCAAAAGTTGAGTCTTGCATCGCATATCACCATTTATAAAGGACCTGCCTTAAAAAGGTTATCTCAAAGCAAGCGAGATGCGAAATTGTGATGACATTATAACCTTTATCACATCACATTTCAAGCATTCAAAGGAACACCACAAACTTACCATCAACTGATATTGCAAAACGCGATCAAGACCTAGACCCACTCCTTAAATGTATTACAAACAAATGTTTAGGTCTTTCACTCATTAAAAAGGGTCTTTTGCATAGAAAACCTGACAAGTAGCTATGTTTTTAAATGATAAATGAGCGGCTTGCATCTCGCATCTCATAGAAACACAAAAGAAGGTAAGAAAAGAGAAAAAGAATAATGCGATATTGCGATCTACGATATTGCTTCACAAATCACAAAATTGCCATTATCGTAATTCAAAGGCTAGCCACCATAGGATCTTTCTTCCTGATTTACGATGTAAAAATTTATGAGCATTAAAGTTAAGGTATAACGAAGCATTAGTGGGCATTTAGTAAGAGATAACTGCATTTATGTGTGAAAATCCATTTAGCGTGATATGATATCTTCTTATGTGCGTTCGAATAAAACTCCTTTTATCACCTTTACAAGTTATTTGCATCATTTCATTTTACGTTCATTATCATCTTTGTGTATCTGATAATTGTTTTTCTTCACTTTCAAGGAAAATCCACAGAGAAAATCAGTGAAAGCAATGGTGAAGAAAGGCAAGGCAGACATCTCTAAGAAGTCAAAAATGACTCCTCTGTTTACGGATACTACATGCAATAGAGAGGGAGGAACCTCTACATGGGAGGTCGTGTATAATATACTGGAGGAAGAGCAACCAAGGATTCTGGAAATGAAGATTACAGTTGACGGACGTGATTCCTTAGACATTTCCATGTTTGAGATAGCATGCTCATTTTTGCATCGTATAGCCATGCACTCGAAGATAATCCCTTATACCAACATGGTTAAATGGGTTATTGATGAAGCTGACATCTCAGACAGAGAATTCAAGACAAGAATTCAAGAGGTTATGGGATATTTTACCCCATAAAACTTACGGCTTATGTGCCACCTACCAGAGCCACAAGTCATCTACAATAGGCAGTTCGTCGAGAAGTTTGCCAAAGAGAATGACGACCCAGCAGTATGCACCCAGACCTGGTCAAATAATAAGGAAAAAATCAAGAAAGAAAAAAACGGTATGTACACTACTTTGTCTATTTTTCCCCCTCATAGTTTTGCAACGGCCATGCTATGTAGGCTATTTGGCAAACCCGATAGTACTAAATTCTCCCCAGAGTGGTTGCCATTAATAGATGCAGCCGTTAAAATAACTGTAATGAATTGGGCACAAATTTTGTTTGAGAACTTAGCAAGAACAATAATCAAATATAGAAGGAAAAGAAGTGTTGCTTCGAGGGCTACCCTCCATTTTTTATGAGTGCCTATGTAATGAATGCAATTTGTTTCAGTTTGAAATTCTCTGTCATGGGATGGAAGTGGACTGTTCAAAATCCACTTCCCATTCACATATACCATAAAGACATGTGGGAATCCAACTTTCAACCACATTTTTTCAAGATTTGTCATGGAGTTATGCTCCCTATTCACGAACAACTTTATAACCAAGATGCCCCCAGGTTTTCCCAAGAAGCTGAAGTAGATATCCTCTTAGTGGCCAGATGGTTTAGGGAGGAGACATTTACGTATATCAAGGTATTTGGCAGCATCACCTCCCCCCATGTCATCCCATACTATGTTCCGAACAAATTGATGTCTAGAGAGAAAACCTATCAAACAGCTAGTGAGGGAGGGATGAGCAAGACATTAAAGGAATCAAAAAAGGCCATCTAGCCTACATTCCCTTTACAGTGTGGAGCATTTGCATTACATGACCTAGGGCATGCATTTAAAGAAGCAGAGAATATGTTATCTCTACAATTACCTAAATTCCCTGGAAGGAAATATGACCTGTTCGGCACTTTCAAAGATTTTACCACTATGGTGAAAATAAAAGTATTTAGTAATGAGGAAGATGCCTTTGATGACATATTTTTTTCAGAAAAACACCTTCACAGAGGTGAAGCATATGGCACAATTACTTTTTGACCATGAAGATCATGAAAACTTTTACAGCTACAAAGAAATGAGGCTATTAAAGGTCCCATTGGGCCAATTATTAATTGAACCAATAAGGGAGCCTACTCCTAGTGTAAGTATAGAAGGTGACTCCAAAGAAAATTATAAAACTGATTCTAGAGCAGAATCCCAAGAGAAATCTTCCAGGGAATCGGAGAAGTCATCACAAAAAGGGAAAAGAAGAAGCAGGGAGTCGGAAAAGGATACAACCCAATCTACACAGAAGATAGCTGAAGAAACTTCAGCTAGCAAATAGACTGAAATCCACGCTACCTCCACACAGCCAATAAAACTCCTAGTAATTGATTTAGAGGAAGAATGGGACAATTTTAATAAAAGGCTCAACACAGAGGAACAAACGCCAGAGTTGCAAACTCCACAACAACAAAAAAAACTCATGGAATTACAGCAGAGGAGACTGTGAATATCCAAGAGGTAGAACACATCCTTGTTAACCCCACCTCTAAAATTATTTTGAGAATAGAGGAGATTCCCCCTCTAGATGTGTTTTATAGCCTACAACATAAGGTTGTTGTTAAACGACAAAGGAAGAAAAGGAAGTTGGACTCTACAGCTACTATTACCCCTGATAATGAACTGATGGATGTTCTCTAGAAAGACTCACCTATCGACCCGTTCACCAATCTTACTAAACTCTCATAGTTTGCATGTGCCTACACTACAATGACAATTGACAAAGCAATAGAGGTGAAAATGTTGCTTAAAGAAAAAGAAGATAAAATTTTGTCACTTGAACAATAATTACAGTAAGCAAAATCTGACCAGCAGGTAGAGATACAATTAGCTAAGCTACAACGGGAGTTCGAGCAGATGTAAATAAAACATCGAACTAGCTTAGTAGAGAAGGAAGCAAAAATATAGGGAATAACTGATCTACACAAATATGATAAAAAATTGATCAGTTTATTACTGAACCACTCGCCCTTAACTCCCAACTGGTGCACCAAAAAGAACTATTATGCCAGAAAATTTCGCAATGGAACTCTTATTGCGAAACAAGAGACAAATTGACAAGTCAAGTCGTGGAAATGAGACTTTAATGTGATGAAATATTTAAAAAGTTCTCTGACTTCATCACCTGGCAGAATACAGAAGATGGGAGAAAAGCCGAATTGGCTAAACTAGAAGAGTCACATAAAGAAATCTTATCTGCAAACTAGGATTCTCGACTTAAAGAGGCAGAAAAGGCAATAGAAGATGTGGCAACAACAACAAACAGTGTCATAGAAAATGTTAATGAAAATTTGCATAGCGCTAACCTTATGGCAGAATCCATTCCAGGTTTTCTTCCTAATGCGAAACAACTTGAACTACAGTGGAAACATGCAACATAAGAAAAAGAAGAAGCAATAAAGAAAATGACCAGGTTAAACTGAAGCATATTGGCGACATTTGGTAAAACCTCACAGCCAGTGGATGACCCTGCGATGCCTAACCACTTCTACGGAGAAAATGGCACCAACACTGACTGACGCCGTATTCACTGGACAATTGAAAGCTGAAGTTGGCCAACCAACATAGCTCAAGCCCATGATGGACATTTGCGATCTAAAGGATCAAATGCAGGATAGCTAGTCACCATGTTCATTTCTATTTTGATTTTATTTTGCATAATTTGAGGAAGGTCGTTTAAACCTCCTCAACTATTTTTGTAATAATCTATTTTGGATTTTATAGTTTAAGTATTTAAACCCCTCTCATGCATTTAGAGAAGGGTCCAAAAATTTTATCAGAAACAATCTTCAAAACATGCATTTCTATCCCTTTGAGGAAGTTCTGGTGAAATTAATTGAACAAGATTTATTTTTATCTGATTTAGCATCTTCTACTTAAATTGCACTCTTGTACTCTTAGATGGTGTTGAATGGGTTGAAAGTAGATCAATATTGTTGAAGCACATGAGTAGGACGTATTATAAATGGTACTTTTATCTCGTAATTCTTTTTACTTATGTATCAAGCAATGATTTCCTTTCAAGTTGTTTATGTATGAAAGTTCGAATATTGGTTGCCATTATTGCACTTTTGTATGATGATAATCTATATTTTATGCTAAATACATGAATAAGTCCTTATGTGATATATCTTTCACAATCGTTTCGGCTAATTTTTTATATGAAACGATTATTGTTAAAACGAATTCATTTCTCATTGCAATTGAATGATCTTTATTATCAACTACTTTAAGATATTATTGTAGATCACATACATCAATTTACTCCCGGGCATAGTTATAATTAGATAATGTTTAAATTATGATAAAATGCATGTGATTCTTAGTTTAGATTAGATTACTTCTAGCTTAAACACTACTCCAAAACATCACATATCACCCCATTAGCACAATCATTAAATAGATTGGGAAATTGATCCCATTATCCCCAGTCAAAGCCACTACTCTAAATAGAAAAGGAGTTGCCAACCAAGGTCTAGACCGAGTGGTTTTCCCCCATGTTGAAGCAAGATTTTCGAGGCTTCAACGGATTCTTATAGCAATTCCATTTGATCATCAGGTATAAGAAAGGTATACACAATAAATTTGTTGATATTTTATCAAGACCTTCTATTATTGCATCCATTATTTTACAACATAGTTCTTTATCTCATGAAAGTTATATCAAATAGTATGCTAGAGGTGAAGATTTCAAATATGTATATGACCATTACTTCATGGGACTCAAGTAGAAGAATTATATTATCATGTTCATGAAAAATTGTTATGTGATCTTGGTAAATTATGTTTTCCACAAGAAGAAAGAGTACATGTAACCATAGAACACACCTCTCTCTTTTCTAGTCATTTTGGTGTAGGAAAAGTAGTAACTATGTTGAAACATTATTGTTATTGGCCTCATATGGATGAAATAATGTCCAAATATATAAAGAGATATTCCATATGTGCTACTAGCAAGCAAAGTAACAAAAAATTAGGTATGACATGCCACTTCCTATACCTTCTCATCCATGAGAAAGTGTGTCTATGGATTTCATAGGGGGTATACCTATGGCTAGAAAAGGACATGATTACTTGTATGTGTAGTGGATATATTTAGCAAAATGTGTGTCTTGATGCCTTATAAGAAGGAAGTGACAGGAGAGAAGACTACACATAGTATATATCAACATGACATTGATACATCTACTCCAAGGGTATTGTAGCAAGCATCCTAAGCTTTGGGATGAGAAGTTGCATTATGTACATTGTGTCTATAACTGTGCCATACATTCTTTTACATGGAGTTATGCTTTTAAGACATGTTTTGGATATTTCCTTGAGTTTCCTTTGGAATTCACTTTTGGGAAAGATTCAATAGTGGCTAGACATAATGATGCAGATACAGTTAGGAAGTTCATCTAAAAGATCTAATTAATTCATTAATCTATACAAGAACATCAAATCATATGTGGAGGTTGACATTTTCCAAGTATTTTAAATATAATATTTTATTATCCAACCCATCAAATCTTCTAGAAGTATGTGCCTCATGCAAGTTGGTATTAATAAATTCAAGCTTGTCTCAATTCATACCCTTATTTTTCCATCCTATGTGTTTAGTCATAATACTTTTAATTGAATTAAAACCACATATTTTATGCCACGTGAAAATGTAGGAGGAGATATTATGTAATTTGAACTATGATCCTCCACAAAATTCCAACAACTTACCATTGGACCATAGGCCAATACATTATTATATATTGGAGAAAAACATGACAATGTTTTTTATAAATAACAAAGGTCACAAAGTAATTTTATTTGTGGGAAGAGGTCGAGTCTAGACTCTTCAAGCAGTGCTATAGTCTTCCTAGAAGAGTCTTAAAGACATTTTTGTTGTGGGTTGGACATCCTTTTGATGTACTTTTTTGCATATTTTCAATTGATTGGATGCTTATGTGAAGAAAACTCAAAGATGTATCATAGGATTTGGTGAACTCCATTAACAACTTGCTATTATTTTTCTTACTTATTGTTTATTATGCAATTCCATTTTTCAATGCTCATTAAATTTTATGAAGTTTATCTACTTAATAAAGTTGCATTCAAAAAAAGTTTAATCATTTCATTTTGGATCATTATGTGTTTGTTAACTTGGTCTATCTAGATTTATCTTTGATGTAAAGCCTTGGTGGTTTGGGTTTCAAAAACAACCAAATCACCATTTCCATTTTAGCAGCTCCAATTTTCATATTATTTTTAAATATAATATAATGATACTACATACTTATATGGATCACTATGTAGATTCCAAATATTAAAGTGAGCCAATTTGTAAAAACTTTGACACAAAGGAAGTTGAAGATAAGACCATTTTCTTTTAACTTACTCTACCTTTAATAAGATAAAGCATATTTTTTATAAGTATCAATATTCAATGGCCTTTCCATACAATTTTATTACTTTTCCTTTAATAAGTCAAAGCATACTTTTTATAAGTTTCAATATTTAACTACCTTACAGTACAATCCTAAAATTGTTAAATTTGAATTTTTTACTTATTTTGAATGCTTTTTATATATGATTATTGACGAGAATTTTTTAACATTGAAATTAAGTAAAGTTTCCAATCTTAAATTTTGTAGATAAAAAGTCATATATATTATTTTCTGTTATGTAGTATGAAACAATTTTTATATATTTTCTCCTTATAAATATATACTAGGTATATGCCATGAAATGCCTTTTCAAATTATATATGCATATGTATAAGAGTGGTTAGATACCATATACTTATAAAACAAAATGACAAATAAGTAATCCATTTAATATATATAAAATAAACTCAACTTATAATAATAATAAATTATTAACAAAGAAAATTAAATATATTTAATTGATATTTTTCATTTTGTAAGTTAAATCTATTATATATAAAAAATCACAGATACAGAATTGGTATTTTTTAAAAAGGGAACATAAGATATATTCTTTATAAAAAATTGTTAATTAAAAAAAAGAGATTAAGATTTTGGAATATTGGATATTAAAACTCAACTATTATAGAAAAAGGTAAAATATGTTTTTTTATAAGGGTGTGTATGATTTTTTTTTAATAATTTTTTAATATTTTTATTTAATGTTTGTGTAATTATTAATATTTTTTCCTTGGATGCACGTGATTAATTGAGATGGCACAACGAGGATTATCTGGGCGGGCAAGTGGTATGGCCACGTGGCCTCCCGCACTCCTAACGAGATGCCCACTACCAGAATTTATGGCGATTTAATGAAGCTTGAAAGCCAAAAATCATTAATGGAGGGAGAGAACCGAGGTCACCTACTTTTGGTTATGGACCTTAAGATGGAGAATAATCCGCATCCCCCCACTACTCTGCCTCCTCTCGCCTGCAATTGCCTTCCCGCAGCAGCACACCCGAGCTCCAGAACAGCCACGGGGATAAGATGTCAACTTCTTTGCTGCATTGAGTTAATTGAAAATGCCCATTTCTCTCATAACCCGCTCTGCTGTTACAGAATTGTTGTTCCAACAATCAATTCTGCCTCAGGTGCTCATATTCCTCACTCCCATGTCTTCTCAAACCACTCCACCCCATCTCCAGCTCCTCCAAGCACCCAACGAACTAATATTCACCTAGCCAATATGCCCTGCCTTAGACACGGAATAAGAAGCCGCAGGGGCAGCAGTCGAGGGAGAGCACTCCGCCCTCCCTCACTGTCCCCGTCTGACTCGGCTCAAGCAAATTCCTCCTCACCTTTGAACGCAGCTCAAAGTAGGGGTCGCTTTCCCATCACCCGCATTGGAAGAGGGCAGGCCCAGAGAGTTGGCCAAAGGCATATGGTGGAAACCCAGCACCCTCAATCTGACTATGAGTTAATGATAAACCCCTCTCACTCCACCCAATTCCAATTCAGATGCACCCTGGATCACCCCTGTATCGTTGCCACCATCTCTGTTGCCTTCAAGGAGGAGCCACAATGCAATTTAGTCCCGGCTAGCATCATTCTGAATAGGATGGGTGACAGTAGGCGGAACAACTCGCAGAGTGACGCTTGGAACAGGATGGACACGGCTCGCTCCAACCCAAAAGCACTGAACAGGACGAGTAACACCCCGGGTGGCAATGGGAAGGAGGCAGATGGGATGAATGATCCATATGGTGAAGAGCAGCGAGACGCCATGACCAATGGCCAGTAGCAAGCTGACAATGACCCATATGCTTACGGGTGTCTCATCGTGGAGGAAACCCTGCCACGTGTTGACACCTAGTAGGTTTCGTTTCTTTTCCAATTTCCTAGTCATCAGGTCTTCTTTGGTCTTCTTAGTGGTTTTAATTTGTGGTTGTTGTTAAGTGGCGTCTTTTTTGGTTTTTTGTTTTGTTTGAAATCTTTCAAACATGGACATTATAAGCTAGTTTCCCCTACGTGGGCAGCTCACACCTTCTTTGGACTGGTTTCCCCTCGTAGGCAGTCTTTCTTTTAGTCACTGTTTGCTAACACTTAGTAAATTTTCTGAGACAGGTTCTGCAAGAGGCCAGTGTCTCCATGTAACACTATTTTGTATTTTTAATAAAATTAGTCTTATTTAGAAAAAAATAAAAATAAATAAAATAAATATCAATTTTTTTCACGCATCAAACCTGATTTTCAAATTATATTTTATTTTATTTTAATAATTATATAATATCATTGATTATATATTAAAAAACATATAAAGCTATCATTTTAAAATGAAAGGATTTCAATAATTAATTAATTATATATATATAGATAGATAATTTAATTTTTTTTTATATATATCTATATATAAACAAAAAATATTAAACATTTGTTTTAGTTAAAAAAAGGGTTAGATTTCCTTAATTATTATAAAATTTTTATAAAAAATAATAACATAAAATATATAAACTTTTATATTTTCAACACATTAATTATTAGAATTAATTTAATTTAGAAAAAAATCTATTATTTAATAAATTATTTTAAACTTTAAAAAATAATGATTTTTATTAATTGGGGTTTTTATTTTCTAATTATTAAAATTAAAAGAATAAATCCTTATCATAAAAATAATAAAAAAAAAGCCCTTCTTAATCTTGTAATTTCTGGAAACTAGGAATTCTGTAAGCTAAAAAGAGAGTGAATACCAAAGACATGGAACAACTTATGTGCGAATGGAATATTAATAAATATAAAAACAAATTCAAAAATAAATATATTGTTTTCTTTAATATTCTTATTCGAGGAAAAACTACGAGTTTTAAAATATAGAACGAATGAGTATTAAAAACACTGAACAATATTTCAATTTCACTTTGGATAAAGGTAGAAGCGTTTAAAAGTTACTGGGCTTTGTGCTTAAATGTAATGACATTTATAAATTTGAAATTTGAAATCTTCAAAATTATGAAGCTTTATACCGTTTTAAAGTTTCTTTAGCTGAATAACTCGTAGGTAAAAGCAATGTTATATGGTTTGTATTTGATTTGAGTTTGATTTTTTTTGTAATGAATTTGGTTAAGGTTCTTTATTAAGTTAGTGTATATATATAATGAGTTATATGATAAAATACTAAGAAATAAAAATCATTAAATATAAAAAATGTTATTAGGGACATGGATGGTAAGGATAAATTAAAAGTTGGAGTTGTGCCAGAAGTTATGAGTTTTGTTTTATGAATTTGGTTAATGACAATAAAGTTTGATAAAGTTCCTCCAACCTCAAAAAAATTAAGGTTAACCACGTCAAAGTTAAAATTTGAAGAACCTTATGACATAAAGTACAAATTACAAATTCTACATTATGTATCACAAAGTACAAATTACAAATTCTGCAATATGTATCACTTGTTCACTCAACTTGATTTCAATGGAATCCTCTAGAAACTTATATTTATTTAGTTTAAATTTTGGAATATTTGTGAGTGAATTATATTTATTTAGTTTAAATTTTGAAATAGTTTAGAAAATTTGATGAAAAAATGTAAAGTGAAACCCAATTTAGAATATTTCAGAAAATTTGATTCTACAACATAAAATCAAGCCATTAAACATAATTAAATATTTGAGAATCTGCAATTGAGATAATAAAAAAAAATCATACTCGATGAAACAATTGGAGTAAAACAGCAACGCCCGCTCCTCTCATCCAACGTTATAAAATATATATTTGTGACTCCCTTTCACTCCGTGATCATGGTACAATATTATTTTTTCTAAAATGCGTTGGCTACAGAGCACTTATTTTGATCATAACGACCATGAAATCTTGTTATTCTGCTGTGATACTACACCGTAGGAATTTACACGAGTACCCGCTGAAAATCAAAATCAAAATCAGACAATCTTCTACATTGGGTTTCGAACCCGTGACCACCTTATTCTAACGTATCCTACCCACAGATTCAATTTGGTATGAGTCCTGAATTAAGTCATTGGCTTTCTGTAGTTTGGGTTGTTCTTATTGATGATCCTGCAGTTGTGGCGGATCTCTCCTTGTGTCCCTGTCAAGACGCCAATAAGGCTCATTCTGCTCATGGAGTAAGCGACTGAGAACTTATACAGATCGAAATTTTTGGCATTTGCCTCCACAAGAGCAGATGTGGTATTGTCATAGGCCAGAGCTTGATCAATCCCCAGAAGAGCTCTGTGGCTCTGAACTTGCATGTAATAACTATTGTCAAACACGTAATCTTTACCCGACGCTGGGGTCATAAACACTGTAGGGTCCTTTGTTATGTCGTTGGTCGCACCGTTCAGAGGACATTTTTGCTTCAAGGATGCAACAAGATATGGATCCATGGTTGGGTCTGCTTTCCCAGTTCCCTTGAAATTGTACAGTCGATCTCTGAAGTATTGGCAGTGGGCCTTTCCAACATTATGCATTCCTGAACCAGCAATTCACATCTTACAGTCAAGGATTCTATTAATTTATACTCACTGAATCTCTTATCTATAGAAAATTATATCTAATAACACACTCAAATTACACTGGTAAGTGTTTACAGTTCTGAGGATGATTTGATGAACAAGTAGATACAGCTTAGATGCATAACCGGATGTATTAATTGAATATAGAATGCGGCTAACTATATATATATATATTAAAAAAATTATGTTTTTATAGCTAAAAAAATTGTATAGATCCATATTTAAGTGGATCTATATTGGTTTTAAATATAAAAACACTTAATTTCTATGACTTAAACAAAAACTTAAAATACAAACTGCATAAATGTTAAACAACTTTTGTACTTTCAACAAATAATATATTAGATTACAAATTTTAAAATAAATTTAAACAAATTATATATAAATAATTCAAAACACTCCTATACACATAAAATCAAACAATTAACTTCAAAATTTCACTCCTATTCATCAAAATATTGTTAAAATCTGAAACCTTTATCCACTAATAATTTCACTCTTGTTCATCAAGATACACTTAAAATCTGAAACCTTTATCCACTAATAATTCAAATGGCAGAGAGTGTCTTACCCAATAGAGTTACAAGATCTTCTAACTCCAAGCCCTTTGTTTTAAATAAAGCGATTGCGTCCTTGAGCGCAATATCTGGCCCTGGGAGGTTTACTTCTTTAATGGAGGACACTACCCCATCTTTTCTTCCCGTGGGTACCGGGTAAGCAGGACCTCCTGCCTGCAATATATACATCCGTTTTACTTCAAAATCAAACTATGATTATCCAGTCTAAGAAGAATATATCAACCATGTAATTGACAGACACGCGAGTATTGCTGAGGTGAATACAAACAAAATGCACAGAATTTGGTACCGACCAATGATAATACGTCTCTTGCGGCCAAAGCAAGAATATCAGCACAGGACACAACGCCGGGACATTTCTTTTCCAGCACAGCCTTTATATCGTCGATCACATCGAATGCCCTCAAACCCAAATTCTGTGGAGCCTTCTTCTCCGGCAGGTTACCATTATAGCCATCCAGAAGAATGGATGCATCGCAACCCTGAAACAATACAGTGTTCACCTAAAATTTTTTGAATGTTTTTTTCACAGTAAGTCCCTCAAATGTAATTTTGGTGGCAAAAGTACTTTTTTTCCGCATACTATCAGATATCGCTCACATTGGTTTTAGGATAATATTAATGTTCGCATATTTCTAATTATTAAGTGTGGTTTTTGGAGATAAATGGTATTCATGTTTCGAATTATCTAATATGGTTTTTGAAGATAAATTATTCACATTAAAATTGCTTAAAACTATTTATACAATAAATTCAAAAGAAAAATTCATCTTAATTCAACTCACAGAAAACTACACTATCCCTAAGCTTAAGTAGATTGCAGAATCTTGAAATGGATATGGGGAGGTCAATTATTTGTTTAATTTTGCAATCACATCCAATAATATTCTCCTATTCTACAATCAACCTAAAAATACCCAACACTACTGGGCCAACAAGATCAGGGAAGATCATGGTGGGAAACGTAAACCCAGTGAGAAAATGATCTGCTGGGCTGAAAACAACGTCAGATTTGAAAATAGATGTTAAGTGTCAAAAAGAGTTCTTACACGGACAAAACAGTCACTGTAATGCATACGAAGCAGCGCAGCAGTGATACTCTTATTTTTGAAATACCATTTCTGCACAACTTCCTTTACAAAAACCTCTACATTAGCACATCTCCTGGTCTTGTCGAATTTGTAGAAGTGAACCATTGTTCCGGCAGTTGGAACTGAAGAGGTTGTGCCCTGTACCAATAATATAGCACTCTGTGACAGTAACCCAAAGAGAAACAACCAGAGCGAGAGCGTGTCAAGTAGAGCCATTGCAGCCTTAAGAACTACTGTCTGTTTTCCTTCTGCAAAACTCGATTTCGGTATATCAGTCGAGTAGGAGCAGGAGGCAATGCTTGTTAGAAGAATTGGGCTGTGAGCGAGTTTTTAAGATCTTCTTTGCAGAGAAAACCGCCTGGATTTGCGATCCGTAAGGATGAGCTCCAAATCTTGCGCCGAGGGTAACGACTGGCATCACGTGGCCACGAGAATGCACATCATGCCTGCTCTTGAGATTCCTTCCGGGTGCTTTCGTTTAGCGTGCAGAAAGTGGAGCAGGGGTATCTAATCAATTCGCAGACCGACGGGGAACATACGCATTTACAGTAACATTATAAAAACGTTATTTCGTTTCGACGAAGCACGAGGGAGCGCCCGCCTCACGAAAAGTTGAGCATTTGCAGGCCCTGTGAAACTCAGTTCACCTAAAGGAATCATTCAAAAATTGAAAGTCTTAGTCGTCAAAATCAGCGAATGCCTATGTTGTTGTGAACCACTGACGATCGGCTGAATTATACAGTTCGCAATGGGAATCTTATCAGATTTATAACCAGAGCAAATGCATCATTTGTTGCATTGCACTGCAGCTGCCAGCTCATTCTGGCAAAATAGTTTTTTTTGTCATTTAGTGAGATAATTTAATTTTGTAAGATTTTGATTTTTTTTGTTATTTAAAATATTTTTTTAATGAGTAATTACATTTAACTCTTGAAATTTTTTTGTACCCGATTAAACAATTTAAAATCAAATTTAAAAAATATTAAAATTAACTTTAAAAAAAAAAATCTTATAAGGTTTTTTTTTTTCTTCGGAGAGAAAACACTGGTTTTTATAGATGAACCACTACAATTTTCAAAAATACATCATTTGGCAAACATAAAGTATCATAGTTGTCTATATATCAGATTTTCATTATTTACTGTATCATAGTTGTCTATATATCATATTTTCATAGTTGTCTATATATCATATTTTCATTATACGCTCGCAAAACATAGTAACAAAAACACCCCGAGCTGTATCATCATACATAGTAACAACACCCAAATTACAGTCCCCTATCATGTTAACCACACATGACTATCTTGCATGATTGCAATACCCCATTTTATCGCCATGGGAGAGGAATCTTTGTCTCTTCCAAGAGCTCATCCTCATCAAACATGTATATGATCACCCTTTTCAACATAGAATCATCAACTGTATTTTGTTCCCTTGGAATGTGGGAGAAAGTGATATGTTGAAAAGAGTCTTTGAGGATCCGTAGATGTTCAAACCAACCCACCATGTGTAGTAGAGATATGGAGTTGTTGCCATTCATATACTCAATAGTATTGTTGAGTCTCCCATAATCAGAAGATTTTGAATATTCAATTGTTTTGCATATCACATAGTCCCCCACATTGCCACAGTTTCTGCCCACATATTGGATCCGTTCCCACCATGCCAGTGTATTTTATAGTGCCTTTCTTGTGTGATTCTCACCCAGCCTCCACATAAACATAGTCTTGTTTGTGCAGTGCCGTAAAAATATCTCGTAAGGAAACTGATCTATATTGGTTGTAGTCAGAGGCTTATGTCTCGAGGAGGCAAGGTTTTTATCTCAATAGGACCCATCCATTTCACAATGTTGACAATAATCTGATTTGTGTTAAGTGACCAGTCCTCAAATATTATGGCATTGCAGGTCATCCATAGTTCCGAGAAGATAAGAATAGGAATTGTCCAACGTCGACAATTTTTTGTACTCCACCCAATTAGAACTTGTTCAATAGTATTGTGTGAATGTAAGACAAAAGAGAGCATTTTAGATGACCATGTCCATACCTGAGTAGCAACTTGGCATTCAACTTAAGGTGTATATTAGTTTCCAAAGCCCCTCTGCATAATACACACCTCCCTGGTCCATTAAAGCCCCTCTTTTCCAGATTATCCTAGGTCAATGTTTTGTTCTGCCACACAAGCCAAGTGTATAATATCATCTTGATTGGAATCTGTAATTTTCAGAACTTTTTGTGGATACAATCTTGGTTTAAAGCCATTTTTCTGATTTTGCATGAATAGATAGTTATCTGCCACCTTGATGGCCCCCTTGTGTGCCTTGCCATCCCATGTGAATTTGTCCCCCATCCCCGATCTACATATACCAGCACTATTGATATCAGATATATATATTTCCTATCTGTCAACATTGATTCCTATGAGGCCAATTTCCGCCCCAGTTTTCTAGATAGGTAAGTGATCTTGCCATGTCCCGATGACCTGTGCAATGAAGAAATATCCCCTCGATTGTAGTCTTTGTGTGATTTCTTCCCCCAATATGTGATTCTGGGTCGTCCCTGCTATTTTGTCTTTGCCTATTATGATGTTACGTCCATTGTCTATCTTCCAGCATATGCGCTCCAAAAGACATTATCAGATTTTGCTGAAATCATTCCAAATCTTTAACCCATTATTTTTTCCAATAAGCCCTTCCCTTATCCATTCCTCCACTATTTTGTTTGTAAAATATTTTTCCCTGATAATGTCACTCCATGTACTCACAGAAAAAAAGTGCCCACCACAAATGATTTCACCAGTAATTCCTTGTTGAAATTTTGTATTTTCATGATTCCCCAACCTCCATATCTCTTTGGGATAGAAATATTCTCCCATATGATGTGGATTTTGTGTTGTCATGATCTGGCCCAAATAAAGTTCATCATAATACTGCGGATTTTGTTCAAAATATCTATAGACATACTATACAGGTGTGCCCAGTATACTATGATCTGTTGCAAGACCGATTGTGCCAATGTGACCCTACCTCCCAGTAATAGATAGCGGTGATCCCATCTGTATATTTTATTCCTCACCTTATCCACTATCCATGTCCAAACTCCATTTTTGTAACTGTTTGGCTTGATCTTATATCCCAGATATTTAATACCTTCACTGAAGGGCGTGACGATCACCCCGAAATTATCAGCAATGTGATAAATTTCATCTTGCTCCCCATTGCCATAATATAAAATTGATTTACCAACGTTAATTATTAAGCCTAATTCCATACCGAATCTATCAAAAATCTGTTGTAGATAGTTCCATTGCATCCGAGATATAATCCTAAATGTAAGAATGTCATCCATAAAAAAGCTATGAGTAATATAAATACCCCATCCCACCTTCAAGCCAGAGTAATGTCCCACTTCACGTGTCATCCAGATTTGGTGGCTAAGACCATCCATTACAAGGATAAATAGAAGTGGTAAGAGGGAATACCCCTATCTCAAACCCCTGCCAGCATTGAAAAAATCAGTAGGATATCCATTTATAACGACCGCAAATTTTACCGACTTCACACAGGCCATGATCCATTCAATATTGTGAATATCCATTCCAATCCTAGACAAGATGATGCGGAGGTGTGCCCAATCAATGCAATCATATGCTTTTTGGAGATCTATGAACTCTTGGGCTGTAGCGACTACATCATGGATCAACCTTTCATTTACAAAACTGAACTATTCCTTGGATATTTGTGTTGATAGTACCACTTTGATACGCTCAACAATGAACTTTGATATCAACTTGTAAGTAATATTATAAAGTGATATAGGCCGAAAGTCCATGAAGGATTCCGGGGAAGACATCTTGGGGATGAGGGCAATGAATGTCGAGTTAATGACCCCCGAGATTTTTACAAGTCTCCGAGATGCTTTGACCATCATTAATAAATAATTTGCAACAAGATCATAAAAGTGAAGGAAAAATTCTATTGTCCAGCCAACCGGACCTAGAAATTTATCATTTGCAAATTATTTGAGAACCTTGTGTACTTCCTCTAAATCAATAGGACATAATAGGATATGGTTTTGAGCATGATCAAACATAATAAGGTATCCTTCAGACCCCCATATACGATCTTCTATCTGGTTTCCTTCTCTAGCTTTGTAAAAAATTTCAAAATGAGATTGTGCCTCGCGCTAGATGTCTAATGTGCTATATACATAGTTATTTCTGGCATCTTGAACCTTCCAAATTGTATTGATTTTCCTCTTGTGGTTTACATACCTGTGAAATATTTTTGTATTTATGTTGCCCTCTTTTATATAGAGGGCCCGACTCTTTAGTTGCCATGTGACCTCTTGTACCTGTAGTATCCAATTTCTTTTCTCCTCCAACTTCTTCAATTTTTCTATGATTGTTACAAGTGGAAGACCATGTTCCAATATTTTCTCCAGACACTCTGATTCCTCAATAATTTGTTGTAATTCTATATACCGATCCTTGTATTTTTGTCTCTCCCAGATGCATGTCCTTGTATTTAGTGTCTGGAGTTTCGACAAGATAATGTCCATGGGAGAAGTATTCAACCTCAATTGTACCGAAACCCATAAATCAAGAACCAGTGAGTTATAATCATCATCCTCAAGCCAATTATAGTTGAATTTAAATGGGATGCCTCGTCTGGTAGTCTCCGGCCGCCACTATAGGATAATAGGATAATGATCTGAGAGGAAAATTTTCAAAATGCAAGACAGTATAAGGCCCAGTCGAGTGCATAGGTCCTCATGAGCTAAAAACCTATCCAGACACTTTCCAATGTGTTGTGCCCCACTCTACCATTATACTAGGTGGGAGAGATGGGTACAAGCTGAATATCCATGAGATTTTAAAAAAAAATTCCTTTGAAATCAATTCGCCATAGGGTCCTTCCTGCTGTGAACTCCCCACACCTCCCCCGATGTGATCGTAGCATTGAAGTCACCTACGATAATTAGAGATCCCAATTTCATGATGTCGTTGGCTTCAAGTCGATCCCAGAATGGGGCACAATCCCGATATGGAGCATAAATATTTAGAAGGTGTATACATTCCACCATACCCCGCATAAAACAAGAGAGTAAGATACCTGCAAAAAAAAATTATGCAAGTAATTGAGCCCACCGAGGATCCCAAATGGTTGTTGTGCCTTCCAAGAGGCCCAAGGAATCCACAACAACCATATTCCAATCAGGTAACATACGCCCAAAAAATTCCAAAACCCATTGCTCTGGCATCATAGTCTCTTCTAGGAGGATGATGCATGGTCGGGTGGTAAAGAATAGATGTCGGAGGGATAGAAACTTAAGGGAATCCCCTAATCCCTTGAGGTTTAAAAATTAAATCTTCATCATGGGGCATGATTTGTGGGCGTAGATGCTATAAGGGCCCGGGAATCAATATTGGATCAAACAAGAATGTCATGCAAGTCTGACATATTCAAAAAGGGTATATGTTTAATATCGGAGCGCCCCTAGAAATGTTGGATCCCCCCACCCACCTTACGGCATATTGTTATGTTAGGTCCAGAGTTTAGGTTGATGGTAGGGGAGGGGAGCCAAGGTTTGCTATGGATTGGCAGGGAAGCAAGGTCCAATGTCGGGTTTGCCATGAGGATCTTGATATCACTACCCACATAATTGGTTGCAGATGGAGTGTCTGCATCCAAAGGGGATTGTGGGAGAGGGGGGGAAGGGGTGTGGAGAAGAGTAGGTAGGGTGGAACAACGAGGAGGGGATTCCAATAATACAAAGATTATGGGAGGGGTGGAGTCATCGTGCCTAGGATCGGAGCGGGCATATCTAGTGGCCCGAGGTGCTTCTGGGCAAGCATAAATGGTAGGCTCTGGTCGGGGAGGATAATATTTAGGAGACATATGACAATGGCCGTCCATCGAAGCAAAGGGGACAAAGGGCACAACTGGCAGGGATACGAGGATAATAGAGGATTTGCGACCTTTAAAAGAGAAACCAGAAGATGATAAATCAGTGACAAGGATATTTACCCAGACGAGTTTGAGCCCGATCTTGATTAGGAGGGTGCTCCTTATCCTACGCGCCCCATTGTCTCTCATCCCTCCCACAGCGACACTTGATTCAACATGGGCATCTTGCCATCAAATGCCCATTTGGTGACATATGAGACACCGAAACGACAAACACCAATAATCCAGCCTTTGTAAAATGTGGAGTCATTCCCATGCCAAATCAATATATGTAGGCAGGCCTCCAGAGAGTCAAATTTCAATAAGAATCCAAGCAGTCCAGTTATCACGGGGCCCTAAACAGCATAGATAAACATAAATAAATTTTCCATTCTCCTCCATGATCCGCTTTGTCCAGAATTTAATAGAAAACCCCAGGAGCTTTACCGATATTAGTCTATGCTTCAATGTGTCATACAGAGGGTTAAATCTAAAATACCAGGGATGTAAAGACATAAAACTCCTCCCTCTCACCCAAGGCGTCCCAGTATCTAATCCACATCTTCCTCGTGAAGAAAGTGTATACTACAACACGAATTCATCACGCGACTAATGGTAGGCGTATAACCTAGGAGAATATTCCATTTGGAGGTGATCCATTCCCGCATCTCCACTTCTTGCATATCCGTGAAATACTTGTGCCCTACTAAAGCCCTCTTCTACAAACTGATAACATGGTCTAGTAAGACATCATGTTCAAAGCTCAGGAGTTTTTTTTGCGACATAATCTCAATGGGCTTCACCTAATGTTTCTTCCACGTGAACAAACTGGGGACATGTGTGACATGAGTAGTACTTTTTTGTATATGTACAACACCTGTCGACATGACATCACCAAATTTTTCTAATGTGCGCCCATTGTCCATCAGGTGGTCCGACCAAAACCCCCTTTGCAAGTGCACCAGCGTAGCATCCATAGTAGCCTTGATAAATGCCTCGTGATAAGACGTGTCCAACTTGTAGAGTTCCAAGAAATCCATCCCGTAGTATGGCCAAGTGGCAGAGAAAAATCCACTCGTATGCCCACTTTACTATAGTGCCAGTACGTCAATCATGTAGATATAGAGTAAGAAGTGTGGGTGCTATAGACATATTTGGGCACTTCAACCCCAATCTTATATGTCATATAAACTAGGGCTCTTCAACCCATAAAAGTGTTGTTTCATACCCTAAAAGATCATGGTCATCTTATTACATCATTCCCCAAAAGTTCCACCTGAAAAACCATCTAGAATTGGCCTAAACTAGACCATATTGACTGCTCCATTGTCAGGGTGTGATGCATACTGACTTCTACACTAGCCAGGTGTGATGCATACTGATAAGGCCTTTTGTAGGGTGCGATGAACGAGGATGGACAAATGTCCAAGACATTTTGCTAAGTGGATGCTCAGGGAATCTTATAGAAACTTCTCCTATGACACTTGCCTCTCTGAATTCGCCCAGGGATGAGTAAGAGATCCAAGAAATATCCAAGTGGAACCAAATGCAACAAGTGGAATGACACTAATCAAAACCCCAAAGATGACTCACACCCTTGCACACATTTATAAATGGATCCCTCATCTAAGAGATCGAGAGACTGGAATATTGTGAATTGCAAGGAAGTGCTGATAGTTTGTGTTTGAGATAGAGCATTGTATTGTTGGTGTGATTTGGTATTTCATGAGGTGAAGAGGGCTTGATGTTGGGAGGATGATGCTGGATCAGACAACTGGGTTGTAATTATCCCTTCTATTTAATAAAGTTCTTCAAGTTTTCTTCCATATAATTGTGCACTTGTGAAGGTTATTGTTTGTGAATGCCAATGTATGTTCATTATATATCTGATTCTGTAGTGTTTATGTTACAATAGATCAAGATGCTTTGATGGTTCTTTGCTACTGTGTTTCTACAAGTACCCTTCAAGCAAGATAAGTAAAAAGAGGAGTTGCGAGCTCTGTCAAGGGGGAGAAAGATCGAGCAAAGGATTAAGCGAAATTTTTAGGTTGGTCCTCTCATCCTTCTCTTATCTATTATGTATAGAAGAAATCATTGAACTACTTTGAACTGTTGTTTCTAGGGTAGCTACCAAACCTAGAGGGATAGCCAATCAAAAAGGCACTAGTTTTCCTGGAAACAAAATGGCGACTCCACTGGGGATCGAATAGATGTTTGTTTATTGTTGTTGTTTATTTTATAAAATATAGACAAAGCCTCAAGTCAGCGAGGTAGCCTTCGAACTGCTCTTGCTCTGCAATTGCATAATAGATAAACGTTGCTTCAGTCAATCTCCGGTTTAGTTTATGAATTGAAAATTTGACTTACAAGCATTCTTGATCCCCTTTTGGTAGCTCAATAACCTCTGAAGATCATTCCTCTATACTTTGCTCTTTACTGTCCATCATAGCTCAGCTTAACTCACTGAAATCAGCTACAAATTTGAGCCAAAAACCACTTCAGTTGTGCTCCATAGCCCATCGCACTGCCTGTCACTATCAACCAGTATGCACCACACCTCTCGAGTCTATAAAGTGCGATGCATCCCTGTTTCTGTGAAGCCTAGGTGCGATCACTGACTGAACCAATTTCCATTCTAGAAATTTGAGGTTTTTGTTCTTGTTTTCAGCTTTGTTTAGTTGTTTTTGCTTCTTATGAATAGTACCTCATTACTGAAGCCTGCTCGCATCACATAGATCAACCTCCATCAATTAGGATTAGTAATTTTTTTTATGTATTTGTCCATCATTTACAATCCTTTGTCGAAAAGTTGCTTAAATTGAACTGTCGCTTTGGTACAAAAAGTGTCGTAACTGTCATTTTGTGTCAAAAAGAGAAGTGTCATGGATTCTTCCTTCCCTGGATAGTCGATTGAACTTTTTGTCATGTATTTGATTTGATTTAATGATATTCAAAGTGTCTGTTACACAGTAATTTATCACCACTTTCACTCCCAATGTTCTCATTGTGTCATGTGTCCAAGTTAAACATGCTCATATTGAACAAATGCTCTCTGCTCATGCCAATTGACCCACTTTTCCTAAGTTATCTACCTCATCGCGGCTATTGGCTTAATAAACGCGCTGAAAGGCACTCATGAACAGTCCATTCGTGCTGCTAGCATGGAAGTACATCTGATTCCCGCGATGGACCGATTTTATGCACCAGCGCGGGGCTATGTGTTTCCTTTGGCAATGATCTGACTAGCTGCACTGATCACTTGCGATGTCAGCGCTGAAGCTTAGTTTTGTGCCCACGATGATCTAGATTGGGAGAATTTGTTCCAATAGTCGGCCTTCCAGATGACTCTAGACCTAGTTGTTGGCCTTGTTTATGTCGCCCTTCCTTCCCTGGTGTGGCAGTGCCGTCAATTGTGCTACCTTCCTTGATGATAAGCTCTCTCTTCCACCTTTCATGGAGACTTCTTCTCCTATTTAAACTCTCACCATTGTTATGCATTGCTAGTTCCTGATAGTTGGCTAGTTGAGCAGTGCTTTTAGTGTTTTGTGAGTTTTCTAGATAGCTGGTGTGAGTGTGGCAAGTGTGGAATTGTTGATAGCTTGTGGAAGGTTGTGAAGTGCCCTTAATCTTGTGTAAAGCTTGTGAGTGAGAGAGCTCTTGTATGTTGGGAGATCCATCTCCAAAGAGTGAATGCTTGAAGAACATGTTGGTTGGACCCTTTTGAGAAGGCTTGTGACGTCAAGACTTTGGTTGTAAGCTAACTCTTATTTCATTATTAATCCTATCAATGATGTTTTCCTATGTCTTGTATGAAATGTACTCGATAGCTCATGACTTCTTGACTTTATGAGTAAATAGTTCATTTTTGTTTCCGGTTATGTGCTTTGTTGTATTTCCTTTGCTTTGTTTTAGGTTGATCACTCATTGAGGAGAAGGAAGCAGAAGCTGGAACAGCGCAACGGAACTCCATCAACCACCGGTTGAGGTAGGCCTCCAACTTTAACTGTTTAAGGAAAGCTATTGTTGATATGTCCTTGTTTGTGACTAGACCCAATCTAGGGCTAGAGGGGTTGCCTCTGTCCGCAGAGGGAACACTTTCCTGCATAACAAATTGGCGACTCAATTGGGGAAGGAGTTTTGGCCTTTGTTTTTCTTGTTTGCTCTTGCCTTGATTTTTTGATTTGGTCTCTTTTGAAGTTTTGGGGATTAGTTATCAGTCCTCTGAGTTTCCTGGGTTGATCTAGGAAATACCCCTATTTGATTGAAGGATTGACTGCTTTTGATTTGGGAATTTGATTCACCTGTCATTGTTTTGAACATCATTGTGGATTTAATTTTAACAGCCGCGGTGTCATCGTGCTCACCCTTTTGTAATATCCTGTGCATCGCGTAATTACGCCTCACAGTCGCCATGGTTCTGAAAATTGGACCATCGCGGGAAAGTCGTGTACTTCTGTGTTGACATCGCTTTGTTGCTGCGGCTAGTGCTTTATCAGCGCTTGTTGCTTGTGTATTACCCGCGCTGATTGCTGTAGAATTGATTTTCTCAATTCTTCCTCCTGAGTCCATCAGTCCTACTGGTCCCTTTCTTTTCTCACTTGCTTGATGATTTGTTTTTCACTGTTCATGGTTAAGACACCCTCTTGTGAGCTTTGCTGAATGAATCTTGTTTTTGTTTATGTGACCTAGATCATTATTTCAAGTTCCTTGAATCTATTGGCTTGGTTGCTTGTTTGCTCAAGGTTCGTTTGTAGCCTTTTGTTGGTTTGATTGAGCGTTCCCCTTAGCCTGTTTTTGGTTGATTGTTTAGTGAATGTTATTGAACCAATCTTTGGCATTGATTCGATTTCTTTTCGCTACCGAACTAGATTACAATTGTTTGGATCAACCGAGTTTTTCCACACTTTCTAGTTGCTTATTTGTTTCTTCTAGATTTAAAGACATCAAAATCAAAAAGATTGCATTCATTTAGTGTACGGAAGTGAAAGTGAATTTGCATTTCAAGTTTCCATATTGGAAAGCGAATGATAAGATCTCTCATTAGTAGTATCCATGCACTTTAGGAATTGATGTCTGTATGCATTGAGTGACTGCCTTTTTTGTCTTGGTTGTCTTGGTTTGGGAATGATCTCCCTATCCTCCCGTAGGTAGGTGTTCATTGAAGAAAAGGATTTTTTATTCATTCTAAGTTGCATTCTAGGATTTATTATATACATACAGTAAGGCCTAAAAACTGAAACATAATCCAAGATAAACTCTAAAATGAACTGAATAAATCTAACAACGCATTGGAACATAATGCACATTATTTAGAGGTGTAGGCTAGAGACGTGCTCCAGTGTCGTTAAACCTAGTCACTTTTGTTAGCACTCAAGGTTGGGTGATTCCTCCTTCTGTGACTCAATAGTGGTCTAGTATGGAATTGTGCTCCCATGTAAAGTTGAGTGTATGTTGGGAGACCCCACTAGGTTTATCATCCTTTATCCATAGGAAATCGTGTTTGCCGCCTTACAAACCGTAACGCACCAAACATAGCATTCGGGAAGATTGACTGCCATACGGAAATTCCTTGGTTTTCATATGACTACCAAGGTGTATATGCAGTTTTACGGATTTTCTGGTAAACCTTTTGCCTAGTTCTCTAGAGTAGTCACTTTCGCTCCTTTTCGGACTCCCTAAAAGAAAAGTTTCATCTGAGCACTTGTCACTTCAGGCTCATTAAACATTCGAAGGCGACTAGAATCATATTTTGGTCCTTTTCTCGACTCTTTAAAGATGAAAAGGTCAAGTTGTGTTCTTGTGTCTTAAAATTTATTCAGCCATGTTCACATTTACCCTGTTAGATCTTGTTTGCGTTAGCTTGAATAGGGTTCTTTCTCATTAGTTTTCCTAGGGTTTTTGAATCGAATCATCCTGGCGAAATCACCGATCCCGTCTCCCATTCCAAGTGACCAAGGGTCTCCCTCTTCTTTTGCTCCTAAGTTACTGGTTGGTAGTGATACTCTCCCTGTTATTCCAAGTATCCAACCGATTAACTCTCGCACTCCAAAAGACGACTCTTACAATATCCATTGGAACCCCATTTGGGAGCCTTCCGAAGAAGATATTCCCAGCACTCCTCCTAGTGTTTCGGTCCCAATGTCTTCTTCTGACATGGATGACACATCCCCCACCACGAGCGAAGGATCCATTGTGATGAGCAGTGAAATTCCTATCCCAACGGAAACTCCACCCTTCAGTGTCACCCCTCTTGATGTCACGCTACCCTTACGCTATAAGGCTTTGAGGGATTTTATGGGTTCTAGGACCTCCCTTACAAGTTCTATGTGGTTTCATACCATCACTCCGACTTCGGAGTCTTTTATTCCTCAAATTCACAATGTGTCTGTCACTTCAGTCCCGACTATTCCAACTGTCTGTGTGGCTTCTTCAACCCATGTTGTTGGTGTTGTCACTGCATCCTCAATTATGACCATTGTTGCTAGACCTTCCCCAGGATCGACGAATAGTGGCCCATCGGTATCTACATCCAGAGTCGTTGATCCTTCACTTAATGTCCCACTTTCTTCTGGTTCCATTCCAGCAGGGGGGGCGTACGATCAATATTTGCATGCTCTTCAAAATCCGGGCACGCAAGGTCCGCTTCATTATTACGATTCTCGAGGAGCTCACCTTTATTACCATGGACCTTTTCCATCTCAACCTGCGTTTGAGTTCATGGTCTTGTTATCTATTGCTTGAGGTACCACCGATTATGGTGGTGGCCAAATACCCCCTACGAATTTTCAAGGACCACCTTATCAAGGTCAGCTGTCTTACACGTAGCCATCCTATGGGTAGCAATATTACGGACAACCTTATCCAGGGCAACCTGGAGGCCCACAAGGACAACCCTTCCAGGGACAACCTTCGGCCTCTGGTGGTTCATCTTTTACTTATCTTTGGAAACCTTCTGGTAATCGAGGAGAACCTTACATGCAACAAGGTCAACCTAGTGTCCAGCAGGGCTACCCTTCTGGGCAGGTCAGTCAACCTTACGTACAACAAGGCCAACCCACTATCCAATCTGGTCAACCATCTAGGCAAGTTGGCCAGCCTCAAATCCAATCCGGTCAACCAACTGTTGTGCAAGGACAACCCAATACCCAGTAGGCTCAACCTTCTGGGAAAATGGGTCAATCTCAATCTCAACTAGGTCAACCTTCTGGCCTGGTGACTCAGGCTCAATTCTCTCAAGGACATCCATCTAGGCCTGCTCAACCGAGCACTCAATTGATTGTTACTTCTCAAGCTCCACCAGTTTTCAGCCCCAGTCTAGGCTCTAGACCCAATCCGGTCTTCAAATGCAGGTTGGATCTCAATCTCAACCTGCTTATCAAATGCAGCCTAGCTCCCAGGCTCAATTTGGAGCCCAGCTGCCTTATGGTTTCTAGAAATCCCAAGGGCAAACTCAATTTGCCTCGTATCAAAATTATCAACAACTGCAGGTGAGTCCTTATCAGAATTACCAGCAACCGTATGTTTCTCCTGTAGGCCAAGTTGGTAATCAATGGAATGCTAGGGGGAAAATCCAGGGTCAGCCATCTAATTATAGCTATAACCCCTATGGAAAAAATCCCTATGGACAGAACCCTCCTAGGCCAAATCCGTCTGGACAAAATCAATGGGGGCAACAAGCAGCTGGCTGGAACTCTGGTGCTACCTCCTATCCGCGGCCTCAGATGTCCTTTAATCCTCAGTTACCCTTCTTAGCAACATTGGAGTTACCAAATGTGTCTAAACTGACCAATGATCCTATCCTTCATAATCCATATTGGCCACCGGTTCCAACTAAGATTCCCGGTGATTATCCCAAATTCGATGGTAAAGCTGGAGAAGACCCCCAAGCTCACGTTATGACTTATCATCTATGGTGTTCATCAAATTCGTGGCTTGATGATTCAATCCGGCTCCGCCTTTTTCAAAGGACCCTCACTGGCTCTGCTACTAAATGGTATATTGAGTTTGCTCGCGGATCTTTTCAGGATTTTAACTTGTTGGCTATGGCATTTTTAACTCATTTTCAGTTGCCAATTCGATATGAAACAGGCACACATCTCCTGACATCCCTTAAACAAGCAACGGCTACACACATCTCTAATCCTATCCATGAATGGAGATGGCATCATCGTTTGATTAAGTTTTGGATTCCCGATCAGCTCCTGACCGACTGGTTCACGACCTCATTCATCAGTCTGATAGCACGGGACATTGCTATGGGGGCATGTGTAACTGAAGAGCAGGCCATTACGCATGCTCAGTACCTTGACTTGGTTTACTCCCAGTCTGGTACACTATATGATTATTTTCCTAATGCCCCGAGACCCGGAACTTCCAAAGCCCCACCGACCCCATCTGTTGACGGTACCATTGGTTTTGTCAATCCACCTTCTAAGAAATCTTCCGTGAACCCTGGGAAGAAAAATTAGAATCCTTCGAATGAAAATACTTCTCAGGCTGTATCCAATTCTGGTAATACTTCTGAGGTTAATGCCGTCCAGTCCACTACGGCAGATAAAGCCTCGAAAGGAAAAAAGAAGGGAAAAGGAAAGAATAAAGCTGATCAACCGAAGCAGGATTCCGCTAAACCTCCGCCCGAGGAGGGAACCAAACGCAAGCCCAAGTATCCTTGCCTTATATGTGATGAGGATCACTATACCAAAGACTACCCGAGGTGGTCTGAAGTTAGTCGTTTGTTGAAAGGTTCTCCTGGGACTCCTGTGGTGCTAAAAGAACCTTTTCCCTCGCAGCAAACGCAAATGATGGCTGATCCATCCCAATCCTCTTCTCCCTTTGGTTCTCAAGTGTTTATGGCTAGGAATATCCCCATTCACATTAGTACTCGAGCAAAAGAATATCTGTTGCCTGCCGGGAAAGAGCCTGAGATTCCCTCTAGCGCTCCTCCATCTAGTTCTGGTCCGCTGCATATTGAGAGACCTAGCATTGAGATGCCCATCTGACCCCCTCATAAAGGTGTACTCTGGAAATCTTCTTATAACCCTAATGCTCATGTTGCTTAGCACTATAACATCGTTGAGGACTTAGCCCAGGCTCCGTCACCTATGTTCGCTCTAGAAGTTCTCCAGAGTTGCCCCTCCCAGAGGAAGTCCTTGCTATCGGCTATCAGTGGCATCAACCCGGCTAACTCGGATTTGATTTCTTTTGATCTCGAAAGCCATATACCGAGAATACCTCACCAAATTGCCTTCCTTATCTAGGTCATCATCAACTCCAAAATGATTCATTGTACCATCATTGATGAAGGCGCTTCAACTTGCATAATGTCTATTTCTTTTTGGAAGGCTATTGGTTCCCCGACTTTGAGCCAGTCTCCTACAACCTTGGAAGCCTTTGATGGGAGAGAGACTTGCCCTTATGGTATACTCCAGCGTTTTCCTATTACTTTGGAAGGGAAGACGGTCGAAGTGGAAGTTGAAGTCGTTAATGCCAACCTAACTTACAACCTCCTTTTGGGCCGAAGCTGGACATATGCCATGCGAGCCGTGGCTTCATCTCTATTTCATGTCATTCGTTTCCCTCATCAGGGGAAGATTGTCAAAGTAGACTAGCTTTCTTTCTTCACCTCCTCTTCCGAAGGAAGCATGCCTTTTGTGGAGCATACCTCCATTCCATGGGAGAATGTGGGAGCTGGACGCTTTAAAGATCCTGCCCTTATGGGTGTTTTTTCACTCCCACCTCCGAACATCGCTCCTATTAATATTATTTCCATTTTCTCTGATCCATGGGTTCTTCCTCCCACTAATTAGATAGAATCTTGGGGCGATGTGATGCCGTTGAGTCCTACTGAGCTCAACTACGTCGAGATTGTTTCTGCAGCGGCTCCCTCTCCTGAATCTACTCTTTCAAGCAGAGTTCTCAACTCGTACGCTCATTCCCCTTGGCTTGGAGACGACGCTTCTTCAGACCCTTTAAAGGAAATATTTCCTTCTGATGAAGCCATTATTGAGACCATTTCTCCCGAGGAACCCCCTTGGTCCGATCACCACCATCATTCCTCGTTTCTTCCTGCCCACCATAAAATGCTTACCTGTCTCAAGCGGTTTTCTCCTTGTCTCCCATCGCAACCCCTTTAGACACCCATTCAAGTTTATCAAGTGTCCTCTGAAGGGAATATGGGAAACATCACACAAACCCAGCCAATCGAAATTTCTGTTAAACCAGGGATTGTCGAACGCATCTATGTTGGAGTAACTTGTACTCCTGAGGAGATTCAGCACTATACTGATCTTTTTCGCGAATTCTTTGATGTGTTTGCTTGGTCTTACGAAGAAATGCCCGACATCGATCCTAGCATTGTGGTGCATGAGATACCTACGTATCCAGGTGTAAGCCTGTTCGACAGCGTTTACGCCTTGTGCACCCCCAAAAGGCTATGGCTATCAAAGCGGAAGTTGAAAAGATTCTTAAGGTTGGTTTCATCTACCCCATCCCACTCACAGATTGGGTCTCCAATATTGTCCCTGTGACTAAAAAACAGGGCACCATCAGGGTCTGTGTTGATTACCGTGATATTGATCGAGAATGTCCCAAAGATAACTACCCCACACCCTTCATTGACCAGCTCATTGATGAGTGTGCCTGAAGTGAAATGTACTCATTCATGGACGATTTTTCTGGTTATAACCAGATTAATATTGCGCCCGCCGATCAGCACAAGACCGCCTTTATCTTTCTGTGGGGCACTTTCGCCTACTAAAAGCTCCCTTTCGGTTTGAAAAATGCCGGTGCTACCTTCCAGCGCGCGATGTCTTATGCATTCCATGATATTCGACACATTGCGCAACCTTACCTGGATGATCTACCAGCTCATTCAGCTAAATGCCAGGACCATCCCACTCACCTTCGCAACATCTTTCTCTGTTGTTGACACTACCACATCCGGCTCAATCCACATAAGTGTGTCTTCTGCGTCGAGTCCGACAAACTTCTCGGCTTCATCGTCTCCCGAGAGGGCATCTGTTTTGATCCCCTTAAAGTTGAGGCCATTCTGAATCTTCCTCCCCCTGCTTCTTTGCAGCAATTGCAGAGTTTGCAAGGCAAAGCGAATTTTTTATGACGCTTCATTCCGAACTATGCCAAGGTGGCCAAAGGTTTCATGCGGTTATTGAAGCGGGACACCCCTTTTCTTTGGGATGCCGCTACTCAATAGTCCTTCGAGTGCCTCAAGGTTCTCCTTGTTTTTGCTTTGTTGTTGCGTCCTCCTAATTATCATCATGACTACACTTTGTATCTGGCTGCTGCCGATACCACTATTAGCATGGTTCTCATTCAAGATGATGGCAATGACACTGAGCATGTCATTTATTATCTCAGCCACAATCTATTAGATATGGAATATCGATATGCTTACATCGAGAAGTTGGCATTGGTTTCCGTTTGTGCCATCCAACGTTTCTGCCATTATACCTTATTGTGCACTATGACAATGGTTTCTGATTGCAACCCGATGATGTACACCCTGTCGCGTCAGTTGCTGGGGGGAAAGTACTCAAAGTGGATTGTTATCCTCCAAGAGTTTGACTTGGAATTCACCACTGCCAAGTCTAAGAAATCCCTTTTCTTTGTTGATTTTCCTTGCTCTTTTCCATCTCTTACCGCGCCCTCTCGGTTAGAGGACCATATTCCAGACGAAACCCTATTCTTAATCAGCACCCTTGATCCCTGGTATGAGGATATCATTGTTTATCTGCAGACGTCCTCTTTTCGTCCTGCTATGTCTAAGGATGCTCAGTGACGGATTCGCCATCAATCTCAGCCTTATTGTATTATTGGGGACACCCTGTACCGTCTCGGTGCCGACTCTATTCTCCATCGATATTTAATGTTCAGGGAAGCTGAGTGAGTTTTAAATGACTACCATTCTAGTGCATGTGGTGGTCATATGTCCGGATATGCTACTACTCAAAAGATCCTCTGTGCCAGTTACTTTTGGCCCTCCATCTTTAAGGACTGCATTGTTGTCGTCTGCTCCTGTCACGAGTGCCAAATCTACCAGTTGGAAGATGCGTGCACCTCCCACTCCATTGTACCCTATTGTTACCATCGGCCCTTTTTCCAAATGGGGCATTGATTATATGACCTGTAAATCTCGCTCAGCTGGGGGGCATGGGTATATCATCGTTGCCATTGATTACTTCACAAAATGGGCCGAGGCGATGCCCACACTATCTAAAGACGGTCACACAACAATGCAATTTTTGTTTAATCATGTTATCTCACGGTTTAGAGTTCCTCAGGTTATCGTCACTGATCATGGTAAGCATTTCCATAATCATATGATGACTGAGCTAACAACCCAGCTAGGCTTGCGACATGATAGCTCGACTCCATACTATCCTCAGGCCAATGGCCAAGTAGAAGCCATCAACAAGGTTCTAGTTACGATGCTTCAACGCACCATTATAATGCTAAAGTCTAATTGGCACTTGATGTTGTTCTCTGCCTTATGGGCCTACCGAACTTTTGTGAAGGATGCCACTAGTTTCACTCTATTCCAATTGGTTTATGGGTTGGAGGCTACCCTTCCCATCAAGTGCAAGATCCCTTCTTTGAAATTAGCTGTCAAACTACTCCCCAACACTGCTCCAGTAGAAGAACACCTTCTTTACCTAGAATGGCTGGACAAGACTCGTCGAATAGCCTCTCTAGCTTATTGAAGCATAGAAGAAGAGAGTGAAAACTCACTTCGATCATACTGTTCATCCTCATTCTTTTGTTGAGGGAGATTTAGTCCTACTCTATGATCAAGCAAATGATAAGCTGGGGGCAGGCAAATTCGAGCCCATGTGGCACGGGCCTTATATTGTAAAGCGAGTTTTGCAGAAAGGGGCCTATGAGCTGATTGATTATGAAGGGAATCCTCTAGATAAGCCCCAAAATGGGCTTTACTTGAAAAAATATTATGCATGAATTCCATGCACTTTGATTTGTACATAAGCATGTATTTAGCAGGTGTGTTGTGCGTGTGTGTGTTTTCATGTTTTGTCTTGGTGTGTCAGCAGGATTGCCGCTTATTGTGTCTTTTTGCTTCTTGTACAAATGTCTGGTGCA